>JAHZNA010000822.1:0-33481 GCA_027743935.1 Sinodicranocentrus sp. ZH6 | reverse complement strand
TTTATGCATATTAAAGTGCACCTGACTACAAATTTTCAGCCAAATATCTTTCACCCCCCCTTGACCGGATAGGTCTTAAAACTCTGCGCACCACACTCAATAAATAGTATGCATAGATAATAGCATGTACATGTCAAAGTAAATTGTAAGAGTCACTAACGTTTTGGTTTGTAATGATTGCTTGTTGTAAATCATCCCTTAATTCCATTTCTAGCTCCTTCGCAGATTCTTGCAATTGATCGTTGACGTCTTGCAGAGCTTCGAGATCGGCAACAGCTTCATTCAACTGCGCTACTTTTTCTTCTAAATTCAAATTCTTTACGGTTAAATTTTCCACCATCTCTTCCGCACCGAGGGCAGCATCATTTCTTTCCTGCAAATCAGTAACCTGGGCTTCTAACTCTTCTAATCGTGATTCTAGCCTTTCCTTTGTGCGAGTGAGTTCCTTCACTTCATTACGCAATGCCTCTGTTTCTTTAAGTGTTTTTTGGTGCTGGTGCTTCTCATGAGCTGATGTATCTCTTAACCTGAAACATTTATACATGATTCATGCCTACGTGAAAATCTGAAGTGCACAGAGCTAACAATTTACGCGTTCTTATAAACAAACAACATATTAAATTGTGCATACTTGAGTAGAGCTTCCCGTAATCTGGTATTCTCTGCCTGAAATTGCTTAACATGTATAGCAGTAACTTCACCCGAGTCAAGATTGACTTTACCATTCATCTCCTCCTTTAGTGTCTTTAGTTCTGTTTCCAGTTGTTCAATTTTCTCGTTCGACTGCTCGAACTCCAGCTGCAGTGTTTCGGCCTATAAATACATAAACACGCAATATTATATCAGCTAAAACCACATCACATCGGATGTCTGACGATGCAGTAAATGATATCTTGAGATGCACCTTCTCCTCTGCCATTTCCTTATCCAGAGTCGCCATTTCGACAGCTTCCGAAAGCTCCGCCATTTCCTCTGCATGACGCTCCTTAGCTTCAATGGCTTCCCGAGCGTCATTTTTAGCCTAAAGGGTAGTGTCGTTGCATATTATATTTAATGATTAAAAACGAGGTCTTGCATTATTTCACTTGCTTTTACATACCTTTTTTAAATCTCTCTGTAATGCTGCCTGTGATTCTAACACTTTAGTACGGAACTCGTTCAATGTTTCCACTTCTAACCGCAACCTGTCCAATTCACGAAGCTTTTCTAAGTCAGCGGCCCTTTTAGCTGCAAAAGATATTTTAACATAAGAAATATCATCTTTGGTACTCATCAGAGAATAGAGGCATTGCTTTTTGTACATCTGCAAATTGCTATACATATATTTAACACTCTTACTTTTAAGAGTTTCTAATTTTTCAGTGAGATCTTTATTTTCATTTCGAATAACCTCAAGGTTTTGAACAGCACTAAACCGTTCCTCTCCAGTTAATCCTACCACTGGTGTAGAGATTGGAGTAGAAATAACACTTGCAGGTGTTCCAGGCGTAAATGTATGAATGATTTCGCGATCTGAGGCGAACCCAGTCTAAAAAACACGCAATGTTTTAGCAACAAAATATTACATACATGCATGTTACAGTAATAACTGATTAAATAGACCCTGCAGTACACTTAATTGTTTATTAATTAAATTGCTCATACTTCAACAAACGAAGCCCGCTTCGATCCTAGGTCAAATTTAGATGATCCAGCATTAGATAAATTACTCCGAGAACCTGATGGCGTTGATTGAAGCGACTTGGCGTCTTTAGGATCGCCACGGCTTCCTGCTACAGGAAGTCTATTATAAATGTACAAAATTACACAACAAAAAACATCACAATACTTGCAACTGAAAAAATACACGAAAGGCTAGGGTATATTAGTGATGTGATAGGCACTACAAACGGTTTATCAATAAAGATACAAGCAAATTAAAGTGAAAATGAAAATTGTGCTCACGATATATAGGTAACATTAAATTACACTAATACTAACTAAACTATCAAACCTATTTTGATAAGCTGCGAGTTCAGCCTGCTTTAGAGATTTACGAGCCGCATACCGACCACTAATTCGGTTAGTACTAGTACTACTAAGACTTAAAGCTTCATTAGAGACGCAGGTACCAATCGCTTCAGAAGCACTGCCACATGAACTCACAGACTTGCGCAAGGCAGCAACTGAGCGGTGAGCAGCAACTAACGATGTTTTAGGCATAATATTGTTACGGGAAATTGAAGTATCGGACGACAATCGACGGTCCTTTGCTTTATCTTTAGCTGTAGCTGTAAATTTTTTTCTATATTTATTATTTTCTTACACATACAACATATTTATTATTCGGAAAAGCGTCATGCACGAGTAGGCAAGTTGGATTTTCGCAAAATTGTAATCAGAAACCTGATAAACTCAGACGAGGTGGCTTTTTAGGAGTTATTCGCCCTCTTGGCGACGTCACACGAAGCCTGGGTGTAGTACTTATTGGAAAACTCAATCGACTTGTACTTACTCCATGATTACTTTGAGGAGACCTTCCACATGTAGCATTTAAACTATGACGGGGAGGTTTTCGGGGAGTAGTAAATTTGGAATCTTCTACTTTGCAATTTAAAATATTTCTTTTGTTTGTAGAAGAACAACGGCTATTTACACTTAACATAGATCCGCTAGTGGAATAATTCCCACTTTCAGACGATTCACAGTGTATCAATGCTGGTGCTTGGGAATCGCTTGTGTTATTATCTGCACTAATTTTAACAGGATCAGGACCCCAAGGAGTATCCTTATCGCAACTTTTTGCTTCTTTTTTCATCATGTTTGGCTCGGAACGGTTGTATCTATCATTACAATGTGTAACCTGAGCTGCTTTCATTTCACTTTGCCAATCTGTTAGTGTCGACTCTTTCTTTTGACATGATTTGTAACACATAGCCCTCCACGACTCCTTACTCCTTGTCTTATTTCCTAAAATAGATAGGTTATCATCGCAAGACAGTGATTTTCTAGCTTTCAAACATCCTAACGGCGTAGCTAGACCTGCAGTTAATGGACATGTGCTTATGTCTTCATCTTTTATCCTCCATTGCCTGGCATCATACTCTGATGTTGAGAACGATTTCCCAGACGAAGCTACCGTTGGGGACAAAATAGCATTGCTTTTTTTGGGGCTACTAAAAGAACTGAACCATTTCAGAGGAGATTTATTTGGTTTATCAACTCCAGTACTACCCTTTCCTATCTCTTTTTTGGTTCCAAGTATACCAGAACCCTTGAAGTAGTTAATTATCCCTTTGGAACTAGGTTTCACAAAGTTTTCCCTCCCTAGTTCCTCCCTCGACATCAGATTCTTGACTGGTGCTTCATTGAATAGGTTTCTAGGATTAGCTGTTGAGACCACATGACCCATGAAAGCTTTCGTGCTACTACTGGAAGCATTAGGCGCTGGAACCGCAGGAACTTTAAAGCCACTAATAGGCAGTCTATAAATAAGCATTGGGATTTGTAAGCATCAATATACACGCATCATTTGTTCACACTACAGCGATTTTGATTTTATAACATCGTTCAAATTCAAATGTTTATACTTGCAAAGCATACGCATACTCCCACAACCCTGAGAGAAAATTCAGATCAAACAACACCAAGACAAAGTAACTATTGACTGTATGATAGTAAAAGAATAAACTTGGATGGGATTGTAAATTGTAATAGTTCGCTGCTTGCTTCTACATTTGCAAAATTGCATTAACAAAGGATTTAGGAATACAACAAATCGTCAGAAGCTTTCAAGTCCCGTAGTTGCGTTTTCTACACATTTGCATTAATTAATCACGTGTCTGTGTTCCGTCATCTAATATTTTCATTGAATGGTAGTTTAAGATTGGATTTCACAATTTTGTAAAACTGTGAACGACAAACTTTTTTTTAAATAGTAACTAGTCTAAATGGGTAATAAAATTTAATAATAAAGGAACACAACCACGGTGTACGATGTGGTGAAAACTTATGCATCAAAAACATGAGAGAAAATAGCAAACGAACTCGAGCTAAGAAATAACTGTCTAAAAGCCCACAGTTCATTATAATAATTATAGACATAATGTACAAAATGTGTGCATTCCATCAGCAATCACGGTACATGGCAGACAATAATTACAGTCAATCAATAACGGATATTTTCATTAGCATCACAAGACAAACAATGCTAAAATACAAGTAAATTCGATCTATTCTTCTCATAAAAGTACGCATGAAAATATTATGAAGTATTAAATTTTGTTTAATTACCCATCCAAGCACATTTCATTTTTACGCAGCCTAATGATACAAAAAGAAAGAAGACATATAAGACTTTTGGTTCTGATTGATTGAAGACACGTATATATCACTGTTCTATTAAAAACACTGCAATTCGCAAAACTTTCATTTTTATAATTCATTTTTAAAAGGGTGGAGTACTATTCTATGAAACGCATTCTATAATTCTATATTCTATAAGATCAAAAATCCAATACATTCAAACCACACGCTGTATGAATTAGTAAAACATTCAAAAAGGCACGCATTTAAACTTTAAACCCAATGGTTATTTACGTTACGGAACTCACAAACCCACGAGTAAATTGAATTGGACAGACACCAAACATTTACATTACCCTAAGTCAGTTAACTTCAATTTAACGCGAAAATAAAAATAACCAAAATTAATCCATAATCCCAAGGAAATCTCTATGCTTCAAAAGGCATTCAATTAGGGAACGAGCTGGGCGGAGTCGCTGCACACCGCGTTACCTACCATCCACCATAGTCAGACATCAAACACACAGTTTTACACACATGGCTACGAATAACCCTCATTACTAAATGCACACTTATTAAGAACAATTTTAATACCATTCAAAAGTGCTTATTAACACACAGGAGCACACACCCGTCACACCCATCAATATATGGTAAGTTACAAAATACAGTGAATTACCGAGTCAGTTGAGTCCGCCTCTGCATTTGACTGATTGGTTTGCTTGTAAAGAATGATAGAACAGTGCATTTTAAAAAGAGGAAGGAGGAGGATAAACCACAGAAACAGAGGATAAACATATTACATAAAACAGGCAATAATAGAAACTAAAATTTTCATTCCACACAGGATACATTTTGAGGTTGAGCTTAAATCATGCTGTTCAAGTCAATTTTGAGGTTAAAGCATTCCAAACAACATCTTCAATGCTTAACTAAAAGATAAATCTCCCTTTAGCAATTCTTCTGTCCATACATACCTGCTTTTCGGTTTTACTGCTCGATTATCGTCCGGTGTTAAGTTAGATGATGCAGGACTTAAACTTCTACAAAAATATATTTTGATATTAATTACGGTTATACTATATGAATTTTAAATGATTATAAGACCTTTGTTGCACAAATATGTGTACAAAAACAACTTACTTGGGTGAGGATTTAGAAACTGTTACTGAAGGACTAGATGCATCGCCTCCACCTCCTACGTCAATCACGATTAGCTGTGACTGCCTTACAAACATTCCATGTTCGTCGGCACATTTAAAATACGATTTTCCTTGAACCGTCCCGTTGTTTTTTCCCTTTGATTCATCTAACTCAACACCAACCCATTTTCCACTCGCAAATTCTGTTAAATTAGTTACACAGCAATGAAAAAACTATGCAGAGCGCGAAATATAAGGCATAAGACAGTCAAGTATATAGAAATAAGAACTAACCCGTCGGTCCAATAAAGGATACAGTTCCTCGAATCCCTTTACCAGCAACCTCCACTCTTGTTCCAACAATCATATTTACTTCAACAGACGCCATTTTCGGGCTAGAACCAGGCTTTCCACTACCTCCACGACCAACTGATCCGGTACTACCCCTACTACCACGTTTAGATGCTGACGACGACAGCTTCCCACAGTTACAAGACCAGTTCCTCCAGGGGAATAATAGATTTGATCTATCGGCTGGTCTTACTATTATTTCACACAAATCTTACATACGTTCAAAAATGCACCATTCCCAACTTTTATTAAATCCTTATAATTGAAAATAAATAGCTCAGCCTGACTGAGCCACACCACACAGTTTGTTGACCCACTTGCACTTGTAGCTCATTAAAATCTTAACTCTTGAGCTAAAACTTGGGGATTTGCAAATCTATAAAAAATACACATGCCCTAAAAAATGTCACTGTGCAACAAACTTATTCTTCATCAATCCAAAACTAAAATAAAATGTAAAAAACACATTCTAAAACATTGTTTAGATTGATTTCCCGCACACAGTCACAGTTCACATTCCACATTCCACACATTGTTAACCTTAATTGCACCCCTCTCCTCAGAGATAAAAAAGATTCTTCTCGCTCCTGTTGTCTGTCACTGTCATCACTTCACCCTTGCAAAGCAGCTGAAAATACACAAATTTCACAACCCAGCGGTGTACACAAACCCTCAATGATTGGCACAGGTGGAGCTGTACTTTGTTCAGCTTACTAGAACGAATGAAGAAAACGAACTATCTCAAGAAAAGATTCAATCAATAAGCACTACGCCTACGCCTAGAGAAGCTTTCCAAACCTGATAACCTGACACAAAATGCAGTTTCTTTTATCGCGTTGTATGTAATGTCGACGATTTTTCGTTTTCAATAAAATTTCGTGAATGTAATGTTGCATGGAAGGTAAATGATCAAAACGGAATACGTCTTGTCTTTGTTTTTCGAACATCTTGAAGGCTAAACTAAACTAAGTAAGTCCGAGCCCCGAGCTAGATGGATAAACTTAGTGTTGCAATATGCCACTTATGCTAGTAGCAGCGCTTTTTTAAAAAATGCAAAGTAAATAACTAAATATTTGCTCTTATGACACTGCCCCTGCTCTAGTCGTCAATTTCCGACATTTGCATCGTAGCGTTATTGGGAATCGCTTTTTGGGAAAATATTGAAAATTATGTCGCGCTCACAACCGCCGTCGTCTCATGAAGCGTGGGACACTATTTCTGTCAACTCGACTTGTCATTCGGTTGAGCTCTGTTCAGGAGAGGACTTTGGACAAAACAGAAGTCATGTAATTTCGACACACACGTTTGCAGTACACTACTGCAAAGTGTTTCATCATGATCAGGGTGATAAAGCAGAGGAAATTGTAAAGAATATCGACAATGAATCAGTGCATAAGATTGGAGCTGATATCGACGCAGAAGATACCGAGGAGAATATGCTAACTAAAAAATCGCAATGCAACATTAATGAGACAAACGATAGAAGCATTTCATTGGATAAAATTGAAAAAAATGGTCAGTGCAGTTCCGAAACGGACGTCGTTGTGAAAATGCGTGAAGCTGCAAGTTCAACGCTAAATGGAGGGGATCAAGCAGATCAAATGGAAGCGCCAGCTTCTTGTACACCTTTAAATCATGCTTCCACGTGTCAAAAGCGACAACTTCAGTGTAAAAATCATGTCGTTGATTACAGAAATTTGAGGAGGAAAGGATACTTCTTGGAAAAATCAGTGTGGTTTGATAAAATACCCGACGAACATTTTGAAACCCAGTTACAGTCTAAACGGCATGTTACAGAGTGGTTGAAGACTTTACCTGAAGGCTCAGAGTTAATGCGAAACTCTCAAGAAGATTTAATGGGTGACAGTGAAACATATTTTGTTAATCACGAGGAGTTGCACAGAAAGTATATGAGTGACGAAGATGAATTAAAACAACTATTGCTAATGGAAAACAGTAAAAAAATACTGAACTTTTCATCAGTTCCAAAGGCGACCCTTGCTCAGCAACATTTGATATCAATACTGACGTTCACTAATAAAAAAGTGGATGATTACTTGGAGACATTGAAATTGGACCCAAGACATTCTGAACATGAATATGTGTGTGGTATAGTAGCACTTCCAGAGAAAAGGATCTATGAATCCAGTCAAAAAAATCACAACAGCTACCCCAACAATTCGTTGATATCATGGATTAAGCATGTAATTCTAACAATGGTAACGGATAAAGATGCACAAGACAAGTTCACTAATAAAGATGTAGAAGAAGGTCGAATTCCAGAAACTTGTGGCGTGGTTCTTAGGCCATATCATGGGCCTGTACTTGTAAATGGGGCAATAATTGGCGCTGGTACAACAAATATAGGGCAGAAGAAACAAGGAATAGTAGGAAATACACTTGTCCACGAAGTGAAAACAGTTTTACAGGCTATTCACAAAGCTCTTCGTCGACGTGACACAACCCAACCTTCTTGTCCACCCACATCTTCATTATCTGAGTATGAAACAAAATTTGTAGAAGACCCTGAAATTCAGAGGCTAACTGAAATGCTACGAAGTGTTCGATCAAAAAAGTCAACGCTTAGGTCTGTGTTCGGTTTCCGTAAAACAGCTAACATTCAGATGCTCTCGCAATCTTCGCGACGTCGCCAATACCTCATTCCACAAAGGAGCAGATTTGTTCGAACTCTTGAAGGATGGATTCAGAGACGAGTTACGCGAGCTAGGGAACGACATCTTGGTCAAGTATTGAGAGACAGAATCACCATTAATAGCAATACTGGCTTTCCCCAACAAATGAATAACCAAAACCAACATATTCGCGGTGAACAAAGGAACATTATTGCTAGCGTGTTATCCAGCATCGGGACATTTGTAAGATCTCTTGTACCAGTTACACCGGAAGTGGTACATATTCTTCATGAAGAAGCGCATGACATACAATCGGACAATGCCCCACAACAAAATTTTCAAAATGTGCAACAAGTTCGGGAAGTGAGAGCAGGAACTGTTGAAAGTAGACACCGTTATAAGCAAAAACGAAGTCCAGTTCGGAAGATTTAACGCACAACGTGTAACGCGTGTTTAATAAGTTATGCATATGCAGAAGCATTGTAGTTGAAGTGAAAGTTTCCTACTATTATAGCATTAATTAGCAATAACAACATTTCTCCGGTTGTGTTTGTAAGTTGAGTTAAAGAAATAAAATATTTCGTATTTCTTTGTTACTTTTAAGGTATTTGAAGAATTAATCACGGTTACAGCGGATGATAGCATTTTAAATTATTAATGTCAAGCTTTCAAAGGTTTATTCTTCCTTCATCATCAGGCCAAGAAAATAGTTATGAATTTATGGTGTAAAACTCTAGAACAAGTATGCTTAAACAAGCGTAAATGAAGTAGATAATTTACCTAGATGGAAAATGTTATAATGTTAAGTGATTGACGTTCGTATATAGCACTCACGTATACCCATGAAGTTCATTTATTCCTCCATTATCATATCAATTCTTTAGCAAGTGTAAAANATTCTTTAGCAAGTGTAAAACATTTCATAAAGGACATCTTCACCAAATCCATACACTATATACCAATGAAGCATGGAAACACGGGAGAAACTGCTGGAGGGAGCAGTGGCTTGACTAGGATTTGTACAGGAAATGAACAGCCAGCAGTTGCTTAATAACTCACTCTCCCCCATCCATAATTCATTGTTGTTAAATATTTATCAAGTTTTAACCTAGCCTAGTGAGGAATCTAGAAATTTAAATATGTACCAAAAAATTCGGTATGTCTATTTACATTAATCATTAAGCAGTCTTGATTTCTGACATGTAAACTCATTAACAAAAATAACACTAAACAGCGCTAATCCATACGATAAAAACGCCTGTTTCCCAAACATATCACATGAGGAAGAACTGTGCAATTATGCCTACAAACAATGGAAATCATATTTTAGCAATATATTATTTGTTGCAAATGTGCATAAATTATACATATAAATTAAAAACGATTGGTAAAATACTTGAAAATTTGGCGTGGTGCACTAATTGAATTACAACCCTGAGCTCCATTGCAAATTTGTTGATACAATGGCGTCTGGTAGCAGTACTGGCATACCATTTCTCTTCTAAAAGGTTTGTCTTCCTACAAAAAACATTACCGGACAGAGTTGCATTAAAGCTCAGAGAACAAAAACACAAAGATTCTCGAAAGTTATGACAGTTGTGAATTACAAATGACAAATAGTATTTATGGAACTAAGTTATATATAATTTGAGTTTTTTACCTTACAGACAACTTCAGGTTTCTTATTACAGTTAAGAGGCATGTTTTCGCCGTACGTACATTTTTCGGTTATGTTACACGCAATGCATTCGGCATCCAAATCAGAACAGTTGACATCAGACTGATTTAAATTACAGTGTTCATCTCTGGAAGACTTTTGCTGAGAAACCAAGCCCACATTTAAACGTTAAAATTTCACATTGACATCACGCATATCACAGAATTGTCAAAGACTAAGACTACGACTATAATCATATCTTACTGGTGATTCACGGGGCATGGGTTGGGATTTTAGGTGTTTCATCGGTGTACTATGAGAATTTTGAGAAGATCCACTGGACTGACTTTCCCGTTTGGAGTCGCCATCTCCACTTTTTGATGTTTGCTTTGAATTTTCTGAAAATTAAAAATGGTACATGGGGCTTGAATAAAGTTTGAATGCAATCAGTGACACTTTAGGAAAATCATATGTCATGTTAAATTCTTCCGTGTCCTAAACATTACACTAATTAATCCAAGACTATTATAACATTAAACATCCATTATATCCGAGTTACAAACTTTTACTAGCTGTTATTATTTTTTATTTTTACCCCTAGCTTCCGCCAACACTACGAGGGCACCACAGCAGACGAAGCAGGCTAATACGATTCGTAGATATTTTCCAGTGAGTACTTTCATATTTTATACTTGCAGGTTTGACAAGAGTTGAGAGTTAAGAGACATTCGAGCCTCAAAATTTACGGATTGACAACTGCCAAGAAGTTATTTTTGTGACAAACAACTTAATGAATTGGATTGGAAACCTATACGTAACTAGAACATTCGTGGTACAACTGATTGATCATGAATGATCCACGATTAAAGTTGAGCTAATATTTTTTCTCAAAATACAACCGTTCTCCAATTCTTGCTCCTGTCAGCTGGTACAGACATTCCAATTCCAATGCTGACATTAGATACCTTACCTTACAATCTAGATTAGCTTGAGCCTTTTCTCTCTCAAGTTTTCCTGGTCCCCCTGCTCATTCGGTGTAGCATAGCATATATAGCATATAGGGTGAAGAAATTACTTGGGATGGGAACAAAATGTGTGCTGTGTGGTGTGTGCAACTGTGAAGTACAAATGTGCAATGCTACAGAAATGTGCAATGCTACTGAAATGTGCTTTTACAGAAATGAGTATAAGGTGTAAGTAATGTAAGACAACAATTGGTGAGAAGAAGTGCACATTTGCAAACAAAGCCACTGTCAACTGCAAAATGTGCGTTGGCTGAACTCCTGGACTGCGTGTAACTGAATGAATCCTTTTATATGAATTTGACAAAAGACCACATTTTGCGAGGTGCGGTACGACATTTTTAACAGAACGAAAAACTCTTTCAAGTTGAAGAGTCTGCGTTTGCACTTGGCAGGCTTTGAGCTCTATTTAAAGCTTACTCCAACAAATTCCCAGCATATGCAGGAAGTGGTTTCTTCTACACGATTTTACGTGGTTTTACTGGAAAAATGACTGTGTTTACCCATCTGCATATAAATTTATTTATTTGACAGTTCCAACTTTGGTAAAAAAAAACAATTGATATAATACGCTGGGCGTACGTTGTGGGTATTGAGTGATCTCAAATGTAATTAAAAATGGCAGTTGAATTGGATTTTTCATGGGTCGTTTTTAAATCGTATGCATTTTATACAAGCATTCTCATGTTCAAAATTATATTCCTGAGCTTCATGACAGCTCTTCAAAGTCGGAAACGGGTATAGTTCATTTCATCATGATATTGATTTTAACAAAAAGTTTGTAAAATATTTTGTTTCTTGAATGAAGTTAGAATATTTTTAATATGTAATAAATTTAGTAAAGACATATAAAAAAATTAATCGTTATGTACACCTTTCAAAAAATATCTTAGATTGTATTCAACAAAGAAGATTTACACTTTTTCCGGGGTTTCCAAATAAATATTGATGACGAGGATATATTAAGAACACAGAGGTAAATCGTACATTACCAACACTAATATTTAAAACACATGTTGACAATTTTTATATTCAAAAACCAGCTTCAGTTATTATTAGAGGTGAATCTTATGGCTAGGTAAGTGTTTAAAGCGTAGGTTGTGTTTGAATTTCCGTAGAGCTCAAGATGACGACATAAAGAATATTGTACCGTTTTGTATTCTGGGACTTATTTACTGCTTCACTCATCCTTCACCTCAGTACGCAACGACAGTTTTCCAAGTTTTCACAGTTGCAAGGACGTTACACAGCTTTGTCTATGCCGTTTACATTGTTCGTCAACCTGCTCGAGTTTTAGCATGGTCTGTTGGAACTTTAATGAATATGTACATGTGCTTCAAAATATTCTTTTATTTTATTGCTTAATTAAGCAATCTCGATCGAGCTCAGATGAATGATGAGCGATGAGCTCGTGAGTATTCAATAAATCGAAAATTTATTTCATTTGTTCACTGGCTTTGGAGGCATATTGGTCCTTTTGTAAATGTCACATACATTTATTATGCTTGTTAGTTCGCTAATGCAATGACAAGACAAGAAGCAGGTTGCTGGCTTTAGTTTCAAACACATTTAATAAGCTAGAAAAGCTAAAATTATGGCAAGAAGGCTGTTGTTAGTAGGGATGTGAGCCTTAGATAATCTTATAAATTATATGGGTAATCTTAGATGTGAGCTGACGTAGCTTCATTTAAATGAAAAAACTACAAAATAACAAATCAATCTCATTTGTGATTGACAATATCACATTCATGCATGGACCACATACATCTATTGAATATCGCATAAGTACATTTAACACAGCGTTAACATATCGTTTGTTCGGTGAACGCTAAGGCCAACAGTTTGACCATGTCTCCAAAAGACTGTAATGAACACATATAAATGTCAACGTTCATTATGCATATGGTTAACAAGTAACAAGTATTTGTTTCAGTAACACCTGCACACGCCGGACATGGGCGCGACCGTGGCACTCATTCCATCCTTAATCCTGCTGACCATCCCAATCCAGCCAAGAAGGGAGTCGGGTTTAATCCAGGACAAGCTACAGGTGATCTCAAACATGATTACGAAAGTTCAGATAGAAAAGGACATCTGAAGAAAAAGGCTCATGAGTTTGATGAACTCGATTTAAGTGGAATACATGGGAAACGAGTATTTTGCAAGCACCTTGCCTCGTCAATTTCCCCCACGAGCACGATTCTATCCATGTCCGGTCGATTTCCTGTTTCACATAGCACAATACAAGATGGCACATTTGAGTATCAATCAAGCTGTGCATCAATGAGCGTCCTCCACTTCAACGTGACAACTTGCACCCTATTTTATGCATTAATAGTTGGAGTATACAATGTGACAGTTATCACCCTAGATATTCCTCCATTGCTTTTCCGACCTAATAATCGCTCCATGTACGCAATACAACGGACATTTGACAAAGCCCTTGTTAGAAGGAACATGATTCCACTTATTATCGTCTTCACAGCCTCACTGCAAGCATGTTTGTCGTCAATATTTTTCACCATGAAGCACCATTATTTAGCACATATTTTTAGCTTTCTGAGCAAGTAAGCGGTTACAATTACAACTCAAATAAGTATTTTTTGGTTGCCAGTTGAATTTCATGTAGAAAGCTGCGATTATCGATATCCCATATTATTTTACTTCATTTCAGATCAGCACATACGTTACATATGGACTTGGCAGGAAACGTCAAAAATATTTCTATTCAATCCTCAGCTATCTACTTTGGCGTTACTTGTTTTCTAATTTTGTTCTCCAGTCTGAAATTTGGACCTAGTGCTACAAGCCTGCCGATGATGTTTGGATCGTTAATGTTACGCTTATTTTTGGGATCCAGATTGTGGCTGGAACCGAACTCTTCTCTGAAAATATTGGTTGAATTCGTCGGCGGAATATTTCTCATAGTAATTTACACAGCTTCTGTTGCCCCAATGCTGCTTTTCATTTACAAATGCAAAATTGTTCGAAACGGCTTTGCTAGTTGGAATGGAAGGGTGTATTGTGCGTTGCTCAGAGGATTTGAGTTTGCACAGACTGAGGAAGCCAGAACCACTTACAATTTATTATTCAAGGACCACTGTAAGTGGATTCTCCAGTCCTTTTCTGAGTTGCAAAAATTAACTATTATTTTTTAAACTGTTGATTGATTTCGTTAAGGTGTACTGCTTGACCTGGCCGATAGTATAGATCAAATGTATTCCTTCACTATTGAATCATTCTTTGGGCTTCAGGTTTTTACCTTAAAGCTTGCCTAACAATAATATTCATTATATCCATTAATTGCAATTGTGGACATTTTTTCATTGAAGATAGTTAGCCTTTTCTTTCAAATATACTTCTTCTTCCGGGTCGGATCGGAGGAACCTGCTCTGGATCCTGATATACACATTATTAATAATGAAAGTATTAATGAACACAGAATTATGAAATGATTTTATTAGACAAGACGTAAATATATATGCTCATGCTTATTCCCTTCATCAATGCATTAATTTCCAATTTGATCCACTTTGCTCAGAACTAGTTGAAAAGAAATATTTCTACATTCGACCTTACGATTGGATACCAGTTTTGCTAGTGATGTTGTCGACTTCTTTATTGCTCTTATCATCTGGAAAAGCGGCGGTTGAAGTAGCTGAAGAGGCTCAGGCTGGCGTTGAGGTTCTCAGACGAAAAGGAATGATTGGGAGGAAGACCGATCAAGAGCTGGAGTTTATGTTTAGTATGAGTCACAGTTTTGAATCAAACAAAAAGATGGAAATTACAGGAGCTGGATATTTGTATTATAACAAATCGTATGAAAGGAATATCCAATCGTTTCTACATAATGTGAAGCACACACTTTTGGGAATTCAATTATTGAAAGTATTTTCCATGTAGCTTTATTATACTGGCGTTTGCCGGTGCTGTTTTCTTCTTCTTGCTCTTGACCCAGTATCATCCCCTAATGGATCATAGCCCACGGATATATGCAAACGACGGATTGGGAAAAGCTATAAAAATTCTTGAAGGAAATACATATGATCACCCTGGTTTTACTTGGAAAAATGGTACGTTATGGAGAATCGGAGAGATTTAATTGGAATGCAAATTTACTTAGGCTCTGTTGTCGAAACTTTAATGATTTCCGCGAGAATTAATTAGGTCGTAGACAAATAAATAACTCCATTGTGATTTCTAACAATTTTATAAAAAATTATGATGGTCAGCTAGAAACACTTTTATTTCAAATGCCAGTATATGCTATGGAAAAAAACCTTGGGGTTCTTTAAGACTTCTGTAAATCCTATAAGATAAAACACATTTTAGTAACATTTGCAACGGGTAGTATCACAGCTTTTGTTTTTTGGGAACGCAAGGCATTTATCCAAGCAATACACATCAGCTCCATCCTGCTCCTTGAAAGAACCGATTGCCTCACAAGACTGCAAACATCTGCATTTATCATGCGGACACGAAGGAGGAAAGCGAAGGCAGTTGTATTGACACCAATTATCCATGTCTTCGTTATCTGCATAAGAACCCCTAGCTTCACAAACTTGGGCTCTAAAAATGGCATAATAAAATTTAACACATTTTACACATTCAAGTAATTTATCATGAAATAATATGTTTGTTGACCAAGTTCATAAAGGTAGGTGTTTAGCATGTGTAATTTAATTTACCTAAGTACAAACGGCAACTTCTTTCCTCCTATTCGTATATGTGGGAGTGATAAAGGTATCACTAAGTTTGTTTGGAATTTCGGAGGTCGACCACCAGTGTTTTGAATTATGGCAACGTCAGCACCTTACGGATATCAATTTATAAGTTATTCCGAAAGATTCATTATTTTGCTTCGTTATGAATAATTTGAAATTGGATAAACATACAGTTAACAAATCTCTCTTGATCACCACAACCTACTGCCTCTGTTCCATTTGTACAAGTGCCCCAAGTATTTGCTAGGAGTTCGATGTGGAGGTACAAATTAGCCTTTTGCATATCGATACTTAAAGTTAAAATAACAAGTTTTGTGTAAAAAATTACCTGCAATGTAAGTCCATTGTAGCACACAGTGTGAACAACTTGTGTACGAGGGAAGTTTTACTTTTAAATAAAAAGTTTTCCTTTTCTCCTGAGACATTATGGTATACTTTTCTGCAATTAGTCCTGTAGCATCAAGAACTTTCAATATGGTTCTACAACACAACGGAAGGTAGCAAATGAGTCAAAATATAGAAAAGTTGAGATCGTTAATTACAAAAATATTCAAGCCCACCCGTCTAAACACTCCTGTGTGACTTCCAATGAAGGATCTTTCACTGGACAAAGTTTGAATTCAAATGTCCCTTGATGATTGGCAGTAAGTTCAATTTCAACATCGACAATCTTCATTTAGAATACGCAAATATACTAATAAAATTCTTTTAGCCAGTCTCAGCCGTCTAATTTATGATTGAGTACAACTTATCCACAATTACCTGTCCAGGGGCGAAACGTCTAACAATAATTCCCTGTGAATATTCTCCTCCTGCTTCATGGGCTCGGGGAATACGATCAGCATAATTGTCTCCACACACGCCACACTTTCCCTGATTTTGCTGATTCATAACTACAATACAAAACCTATTAAAACCACTCAGATATCCTTTCGAAGACAATATTCTTTACTCTAACCTGCAGCACCGCCGCACCACAACTGGTTATCATCGTAGTTAACTGGAGTAGGATAGCCGAATCTCCACATGCAATTTCTAGCAGGTGGGTCCATCATCCTACCATGACTTGAAATTTCTTTGACCTATATTTGAAGAACTGTTGATTTTCTGGGATTTAAAAGCAAAACTGGTGTGATTTTTCGAGAAAAAGACAAATAAATGACTTACGAACAATCCTAAGATTAACATCAACAAGGGGAATAAAAGAACTGCACACGGCTGAGTCATGATTAATTATGCACTTAAATCGGAGCGATAAAAATTAATAGATCACTACACAGGTGAAATCAACCTAAAACTATTTTTGAAATATGTTTTATGCCTGGGAAAGTACACCGAAAAGCTGTCGATGGCTGTATAAGCGCAACAAAAGGTTTTGCATGAAATCTGAGCGAAGTCAATTGTCAATGGAGTGGAAGTATGAAAAAGAAATAAGAGACAGCGATCTTGACTTGTCTCAGCTTCAGTTCCGACTTCCTACAGCAAAGCAAAATAAAAAGAACCAAGACCTAGACCTAACTTTACATTTATGACATTTTCTTGCTCAGAGAAATCTGGCAGACAGAATACATGTCATGCAATGCAACGCAAGAGTAGTTACTAGTTAGTAGTGGGTTAGCTGAAAACTTTTGATGCGTAGAATCATTTACATTGTAAGAGTTGTGCATAGCTAATATTGTGCATACTACTTTACAATACAAGTCTCTTTATTTGCTGATTCGTGTCTGCCCACCCAGTTGACCTCAAGGAAAGATAATGTAGAGTATGTTGTGAAATATTTTTGTTTGTTTCACGAGTAAAACTCCTAAGAGTCATAAAGTTCTTAATGAGTCATAATTACATTTGCGGCAGGTGTTGATATCTTTTTGATAAGAGGATAATTAACATTAACGTTACAAGACTTACTTCGTGTGTCATGCCATTTGTGTGAAGAAGAAATGGGATTCTTAAAATTGAATTTAAAAAATCATCATGTTATGTAGTTTCGAATATGCAAATGCGTAATACATATTTAAGTATGATAGGAGCAGAAAAGGTGAAATTGTAAAACATATCCAAAGTGCGTTGGCATTTAATGTGCGTACGGAGCATTTTTACATTATAATAATATTGTCATTTGTCAACAGCCCACGCTGGAATTAGTGAATAACGGGATGTTTAGAGCAGATTGTTATACCAGGCGTAGTTAGTTTTATGTAAAAAAAATCTTTAGTGTAACTCTAAATATTTTGGAATTGGGACAATACAAATTAGCCATTTTTTACAGATTATATATGAAGCATGAAGCTTTATTATAAAACATTAACATTTTTTCAGTATTTTAATCCTTTCTGAAATACTTTTGTCCTAATAGCAGTTGCATCGAGTTTTATCACAGTTTTTGCCTTGGTTCACCAAACATTTATCCAGACATTTGTCATTTGTCAACAGCCCACGCTGGAATTAGTGAATAACGGGTTGTTTAGAGCAGATTGTTATACCAGGCGTAGTTAGTTTTATGTAAAAAAATCTTTAGTGTAACTCTAAATATTTTGGAATTGGGACAATACAAATTAGCCATTTTTTACAGATTATATGAAGCATGAAGTTTTATTATAAAACATTAACATTTGTTCAGTATTTTAATCCTTTCTGAAATACTTTTGTCCTAATAGCAGTTGCATCGAGTTTTATCACAGTTTTTGCCTTGGTTCACCAAACATTTATCCAGACAGTAAAGTTCAGATCCTGCCTTCTCTTTGAAGGAACCTACGGCTTCACAAAAGCGCTTACAGCTGCATCTATCTTCAGGGCAATTCGGGGGATATCGCATGCAATTTTCTTGACACCAATTATCAATCCCAGGTTGAGATTCGTATGTCCCATAGCCAACACAAACTTGAGACCTGTGATTAAGGAAACGATAAGTAAGAAAGTTACACGAAAAATGGAAATGTAGTCTCATTACCCCGTTCTTGTCGTCACTGATAAAACTAGCACAACAACAAGATGCATGTTCACCACGTGTCATGAAAGGTACGACAAGACATCATAGTAAAGAAGAATTATAAAGCTTGCATGCTCATGCGAAGATCGGCACATCACAACACAACTACCTTTATGCATGTGATTATCATGTCGGCAAAAGAAAAAAAAACTTGCACACTATATGCTTTTAAAGAGTTTTGTGCCACTGATGAAAGTAAGTTATGCATAGGGAGGAGTATTTCTCCATTGAGGACCGGAATTAGGTGTATAAAACTCAATTACTGTATAAGAGTGATTGCGATGTAAAAGATTTTAGTACTTAAAAGTCAAAACTCACCTAACTACAAGTGGGATGAGGTTGCCACTTTTATTATCCCTGACAAGTACCATATTCTTTGGTGGCACTTGCGCTGCAGTTGGTGGTCTCCCTCCTCCATCGTTGGCCAAAATTGCAATGTCAGCACAATTTTTGAAAGTTTCTTGCGGACCGCAACCTACAAAGTGTGATGCAAATGCAGACCGACTTTACTGTCATGATAAGTAATTTCCAGAAATTTCTTGTCATCGGAATGAAATTATAAAATATACATTTTTATCAATATTGCATAATATGTAATGCAAATATTCATCGATAACATTTTTCGGAGACAACTTACAAAGTATTGCGATAGTCTCCCATGTCGAAGTATACATTAAAACTTAAAACACTCACCAACAGCTTCGGTTCCATTCGGGCAAATTCCCCAAGTATTAGCTTAGGAATTGTTAAAAAATATATAATTAGTTGTGTGGTTTACTGTACACAATGCGAACGCTGTATTGCAGTGTATAGGTAAGTCTTAGTACCAGCGACGTATGTCCACTGAAGAATACAATGTGAGCAGGCCATTTGATGGGGAAGTTTTAGTTTCACTAGGAATGACGGACTCATTTCCTCAGTATTAATAGTGAAAGAATCAGTGAGATTACCATTATCATCTTCTACTTGAAGTCTATACCTATATATATATATTTTCACCTGATTATTTGATTACTATATTAAACCATTTGAACAAAGCGGTTTTCTATCACTAATATGGAGGTATCATAATTTAAGCTAAACCAATTACATAACAGTTTTAATGATTTTTTAAATCCATTTATCATCTAAACCATGTAAGATTTTTTTCAGAAAATTTAAAGCAATGCCAATAATGCACAAGGATATAGCTACTCAACTGATCAAGGCACTCTTGAGTAACTTCTATGGTACTGTCTGGAACTGGACACAGTTTAAACTCAAATGTCCCCATGTGGTTTTTTAGTTTCACTAGGAATGACGGACTCATTTCCTCAGTATTAATAGTGAAAGAATCAGTGAGATTACCATTATCATCTTCTACTTGAAGTCTATACCTATATATATATTTTCACCTGATTATTTGATTACTATATTAAACCATTTGAACAAAGCGGTTTTCTATCACCAATATGGAGGTATCATAATTTAAGCTAAAGCTAAACCAATTACATAACAGTTTTAATGATATTTTAAATCCATTTATCATCTAAACCATGTAAGATTTTTTCAGAAAATTTAAAGCAATGCCAATAATGCACAAGGATATAGCTACTCAACTGATCAAGGCACTCTTGAGTAACTTCTATGGTCCTGTCTGGAACTGGACACAGTTTAAACTCAAATGTCCCCATGTGGTTTGCTGTCAGTTCAATCTCAACTTCGAGAGTCTATTGTTTAGAGAAAATAGTCTTTCATTACCCCAAAATGCACCCAACATCCATAATGCAGTCATCCAAGTGACAAGTCCTATGAAATTTTGGAAGAAAGGTGAAGTGATTCAATTTAATTACCTGTCCCTTTGAATATCGTCTTACTACCAGACCCAGAGCATATTTTTCCTCCAGCTTCGTGCTTTCTGGGTAATGGATCTGCATAGTTATCTCCACATACGCCACATTTCCCTCCATTCATTTCAAGAGCTATAATATTTTATTCAACTCTGTTTGCGACAATTTTTTTTAGGTCAGAGATTTTCAAAAATCAATTTTATATCTTACTTGCAGCGTTGCCGCACCAGAGCTATAATAGAATTTAAAAAAAATTGTCATTAAAATGTCCCTCACAGTTTAACAAATAAAAGGTACCACCAGCCACCAAAAGGTGGTATGCATTTTTCACAATTGTAACCTACATTAAAAATACAGATTGGTGCTATCTTTTATTTTGTTAAACTATGAGAGTGGTTATTGAGGTAAAGATTTGCCTCATTGTCATCGTAGTTCACGGGCGTAGGATAGCCGAATCTCCACATTGAATTTCTGCTGGGTGGATCCATAAGTCTCCCGTGCGCTGCGACATGTTGAACCTGTCAGATTTTATCAACATGTTTGTATGCGTATGCAAATCATAATCTAATATTGTCATTTTAGTGGACAAACAATGAAAAACGGGTTCAATACCTCGTGGCACAAATAAATGAGTCCTGTCGCCAAATAATAAAGCGCAGAATATTTCATCTTCTATTTTAAAGTACGCTGTATGTACCCTATGATGATTTGCAATCAAAAGGATCAGAAAATGGCAAACTAGTGATATGATTGTTTAAATTAAATATAAATAACTGTAACTGTTGTGCTTTGTACTAACGCACAATAAAATGATATTTCCTGCTTGCTTACTCACTATTCTCTTCTCTGATGCAAATCTGAGACTGAAACGCAGTGAGACTGAGATTCGTTAATCTCAAGAAACTGAATAGTAAATTTTGCTGATTTCATGCTGAAGCACAAAACAGTCTGCAGATTCCGGTCCATGACCTGAAGTAACTTTGGATAAGTTGTCAAAATAGGGTTGAATGTGAAGTCTGCATATTAAAACGCATAATGTACCTGAATGTAGATGTATATATAATATCAACAGGACTGAAATACATAAAATACTATATAAATTTAGAATACCGAGAGTTTTTGCATGTGGTTGCAGCTGGGTAACAGCTTATTAGCTGAACGCTGCGCTGACTGAAAGTTACTTCAAAAACTGCCAGAACCAGTGAGACCTACACCAGGAAAACCTGTTGTTTCGTGATTAATTACTACGGGTCTTGCGCTAATATAAACATGTATGAGAAATGTCAAAGAACTTGTGAAGAATTAAGCTACGTGTAACTTTAATAGCTACCTAATACAGTCATTTTTATTATACAAAATCACCTAACTATATATTTGGTAAGGTAAGCGTGTAAAACACGTATCATTTCTATCTATAAAAGTGTGTGAAATTTTCAGTTTTAACCATTTAGGCTGTTATGAATCATTACTTTTTATTTAGAAAAATATTATGTACAGACAAAGCACGACTCCAAACTTCTCATTTTTGTTAGCTAATTCCAATCGTCTATGTTGTGAGCTGTTTGCATGAAGGCTCCAATAAAGACAAGGCGGATGAAAAAAATAACTAGCCATAATTTCAAGACGTTATACCCATGCCAAGATACAAGCAGGACAACGTTAAAAATTGCTACTATAATGACGATGTACAATGATGATTCAAGAGCAAACATGAATGAATCTATCAGTACCCTTCCACCATACAACATAAGATGGAAATAGCCATAATCATCAAAGCATTCTTCTGAACTGCATCCACCGAATATAAGGTACATACAGGACCCTCCCAGTAAAGTTGCACATATTATCAGAGCCTCTCTCCACCTAGCAATAATGGTCACAACCACCCTGACGACTGCTAGCATCAGGAATACGAACACACTCCACTCCGTAGCAAATACAAAGCTTCCATAAACCATTCGCATTAAGTTTGCAAGAAGACCAATGTTTTTCATGGCTGTTGGTTATTTCTGGTGGTCCTGTACGGTCCAAAACACGAATTAACGTTAGTTGATTAATTAGATCTGTGAAAATGCTGTTGGAGCTACCTATTTAAAAGGGAGTAGGAATAAGTGTCTTCGATTCTGTATTTGAAACACAACATAGGACCGATGATTAGCAAGGGTTATTTTATATGAGAGACCTTTTTTCATAAAATTGGCGTACTCTTTTTTGTGATCAGTTCATAGTTCATGGCAAAAGTACATTTTTATTTTTTTTATTTCAGGTGGTTATGTTTGTTAAATATAGTTCCTAGGGTATAATAAATACTACCAATACAATGGAGGTATAATAATACACCAATACTAATATCAATTATCGAATATACAATTTATGTACCCAATCAAGTGTACTCCGTAAATTACAAAACAATGCGAGTGAGTAAAGCATCACGGTTGAAAACCGCATGCAGAAATCCGTGGTCATTTATATTGCGTTCTACACAACGTACTGGCGAGCTGGCTGGAATGGGAAGGGATGATATCCTTCTTCACGCTTAACAACTTGGATTCGAGGGTCGATAGCCCAACTGGGCTATATAAAAAATAGAAATCATCCAAGCTTTTAGATAAGAGTTTTGCTAAACTTTATTTAACAATGGAATCTTATACTGCTGCTATGTTCCATTGTCTAATTTCGAATACCTGATGAAATACCTGTGTTGGGGTCTCAGTAAAGAAACATCTTCCACTTCTAGTATGTTCATGCTGAAATCATACATAATACGTAGTTAATAATCACATTTTTAATCATTAAGTAATTATCCAAAGGGATCCCCATTTTGAAAACAATGCAATTTAAAAGAATAAATAAATAAATCATGGCTGTAAATTTTACGCGTACAGTCGCATGCTCTTCTATATGGGCCTGGTTAATGTCTTTAGAATGTATTGGGGTCATGCGAGATAGTAAATCCGAAGTAAATGTTGGTCGACTGTAGCCATGAACCTGTCAAACACCAAATTGAGCTCAAAATAAAAATATATAAATACTACATTAATTCTATTTCTCGCTTACGACATCTTACCAAATTACTATTCTGGGTTTCCATTAAGATGAAAACCAAGATTGTTATCAGATTAATATAGAAATGGGTCATTTTTCAGTTGAAAACTTTTAGAGAACAAGTTCTAACAGTACACAAACTCAACGAATTACAACTAATACCACTTGATTCAAGAATGGCTAGAATTCACTTGGCAGGACTGCATGAGAAAACTACCTTTATATAGAGGGGAAATGTTGCATTCCAGTTTTTAGAAAAAGTTAAAATGGATCCTTTAAAAGAAGTTACCTCAGTAAAATGCTCGCTCCGCTTATTCCGGAAAGGTGTAATACAAAAGTTTTATGACAACGTTGGTTCACAATGCATTCTTGATCAAAACAACAGAATTTTCCTGAATTTCTCAAGACGTACATTTTCAATTTATTCAATACAAAATTTAGCTAACCGTTTACGGGTGTAGTAGTTTTCATGGTATATAGATGAAAGCATAATGTCATTGTACAACAAGAAAACGGTATTATAATGAGAATATTTCAGTCGAAACTGGATGCGCATAACCTTACTAACATCTCCCCAAACTCCTAGCCTTGACCGTAAGGAGGGTTTGCTCGAGTCCTAAGGTAGTAGATACCGCGTGCCCTAGAAAAGGAAGATTTATGTCAAGGTTGATATATTTTTCTCAAATATGAAAACTTTCATCTTCACACGCTTTCAGTTTTAGGAAAGTCTCTAGTATAAGGTAGTACAACCATTCAGGCTTGTTTTTTAAACACTTACGATGAGGGCGTTCCCCAACCCATCGCTTCTTGGTCAAGACACATGCATTTTCCCTGATCGTATTCTTCCCAACTGGTACACTTGCATCCCATAAATGCCCTAGGGTTTACAACAGACTCAGCAAAGTATGAATTTGCCCTTCCGTGACTGCATGCTCCTACGAACATACAAAAAATTACTTTGAACAACTTTCCAAAAATATTAGACGAGGGATTGCATTTTATGACTTAAATCAGCCAGACACCATCTATAAAACAAATATTGCTTACCGAAAGCATCAACTCCGCATCCTGGCTGATTTTTTCCGGAATTCGGCTACAAAATATGAAATCATTTAGATTTTAGAGTGTCGGCGTATTTTAGAAATTGTTAAACGTATATATTGATGGGTGCTTCATAACTTACGTAAAAGTCGGCATGACCCCGAGGGTCGGTAAATGCTAAGCCGCCATCAAGCAAAGTTCCCATTGCGCTATGTATTACATCAACGAATACAGCATCACTTGGATCTATTCTTTCAGTGTCATCCTTCACTCCAAACAAAGGCAAAGCAGGATCCAAAGCTGTGAATAAGATATTATTAAAGCATTAAAACAAATTCGAAACCAATTATATTTTTTTCACCCGTTTCAATAAAATCTTAACTATTTACCGGAAATTCTAGCAATTTTCCCTCCAGCTACATTCCTGCCAACATAGTTACCAACATGGCTTCCGAGAGAGTGCCCAACAAAATGAATCTTATCCAATGAGGTCAGACCACGCTGAATTAAAAAGTTTAGCATCTTTGCAGTATACGTTCCTACTGGACCTACATTGTTTGCAGCAGTTTCATACCATGGAGCAACGGCTAACTTTTCCCAGTTCACAAAAAGGACATTTAATGTTTCAGGACGTTTCTGTAAAGCTGTTATATGGAATTGCATACTTAATAATTATTGTGCATATGGGTACTTATATTATATTCTTTTCATATGCTGATTGTTTGTATGCTACTCACCACCACGATGCTCTTCACCAAATCCACCCTCGTGATTGCTGCTAAAACCGTGTGCGAGTACGATAAGAGGAGCTCCACTTGCATAAGTTCCCAGACAGTCTGAACAGTCAGGTTGAACCTTAACTCCAGGGTCACGCCCACTGAGAATTTCGTAAAAATTGAGTTCAGACTTTGAACACAATAGATTTACAATATACCGAGAATAGTACTTAAAATCTTACTTTCTATACAGCCAGAACCCGACATCATCTTCAATAGCATCTAAAGAGACGGGTGCAGGCCCACCTTTAAGAAATGCTGGAACAGTCTCTCCATTGTCGTTCACAAACCAAAAGAACTCCTGTCCGGAATAAGATGCATTGGCGAGTTTTGGACTGTTGTGAGGGTAAGCTGATACCCATCCTAAACAAAGAAAAAGACTAGCTACAATGCACAGGCGTGCCATTGTTAAACGGTTTTTAAGATAGAGCAGTTTAGTTCAGAGTTTGGAATACTTTTCGACGAGCATCTGGATAAACTGACTAAAATTTTATGCATTTGCGTCGCTGTATTTATGGAGGCACGCCCACATCATCTGCATTAAGTCCAAGTTCAACTATATCATACTTCAAGAGGAAGCAGAACTACGAAAAACATGTTTATCAGATGTATCAGTCATTTATCTGACATTGAATTAACTTATTTAATTTTCGTCTTTCATTTTAACCATTTTTGTTTGCATCATGTTTGAATTGAATTTGATTGATGAACGCCAGTTTTTTTTTACATATATGTATGGGTTATTTTTCGCTACACTTACATATACTTATAAGGATTTGTAAATTGATCTTTAGTTACATACTTTAAGATAACGTGCTGAAAGGACGTGCATTGGGATTATTTTGGATGCTGTTAAGTGTCATTCACATTTGATGTTGAATGATAATGATATACATTTATATTGATACGACGGTAATAATAATTTCACATAAAATTCCATGAGTGCCATTTTGCAATAAATAATTTAGCAATTTTTTCTTGTGTTCATAGTGGGTAAATCCGTCCAAACGTAATGACTTTCCTGTTGGGCTTTTTCTAAGATAACATGATTATTGATGTATATACGCGCATAGGTATTAATTAATCGTCAAACTTATTCTCACAGCATATACGATTAACTATTTTGTGTGCAATGTGATTTGTCATCGTCGGATTTTATTGTTGCGTATTGTTTTGATATTTTATATCCATCGACTCAAGTCTTGGATGAATACGTAAACTGGATTAGCGTCTTGTTGACGCAAAAAAAGCCGTACGTTAATTATCCTATAGATGCAAGCATTTCAGAGTACTTTTGAAATTCGTACACGTAAAATTGCACAGATGTAACTATTATATGTAAATGATTATTGGTTCTTGTAGAAGATTTGAAATGCCAGTCTAGATTAGCAAAAATCTTAACTAGCTATCATACGAAAAACACTCCAAAATGAACATCCCGACTAGTATCAAATATGATTGAAATGAATTCGCATTCAAATTCTGCAGTTCTACGGCGGGTGAATTTTCATAATAATAATAACACATAAACTTACCCTTTACACGTTTGTATATAATGTTTTGTAAAAATGTGTTATTTCATCAGTATGGATTTTATACGGGTTGAATAAATGATAATTTTAACTATATAAAACAAATACATTGAAAATGGACTACTATTTACTCTCTTTTAGCTACAATATTTACACAAAAGTAATTAAACCGAAAACACAAAACAATCTAATAAAAAATAATATAAAACTGTTTTGAGGTAAGTTTTTTGTTTTTAACCAGGATTTTTTGATTTTCGACGAAATGATGTGCCAAGTGCATATGCGTTGATTAAGATCCTTGGCCATACGGGGATTTAGCATTTGTGCGTAAATAATAGATCCCACGAGCCCTGTATGGAAAATATGCATGCATAAAATTTCAGAATGCAATTATATTTTCACAACTAATTGGTCCCAAAAATCACTGCCATATTATTTTGCTCTTACGTTGCTGGAGTATCCCATCCCATCATCATATGGTCCGTACATGTACATCTACACAAAGTATCGGTATAAAGTCAGATCAGTCAGGCCAGGTAGAAAGTTCATAATTTGTAACATAATCAGAAACTTGTGATGATTTTCTAGGCCAACCTTTGCCAGATATTAGCACGCCTAATAAATACATTTTTTACCTTCCATCGTCGTATTCCTCCCAGCTACTGCATTTGCAAGAAGAGAAGCCTTGAGGTCTTGAGACAGATTCTGCTAAATAATAGTATGACCTGCTATGGCTGCAAGCACCTGGTATAAATAAATATGTGTCGTTTGATAATAAAGGTGCTGCAAGCATTGAGTTAATTCACAGTTACTTCATAACTTTTGCAAATTCTTACCGAAATCGATTAATGAACATCCTGGTTGGTTCTTTCCAGAGTTGGGCTAAACAAATTTAATTTCAAAAATGCATTAAAAATAAATAACTACCTTGTTAAAATTCATTGGTATATCCAAATTATGTTGATAGATGTATTTACATAGAAATCGACATGTCCTCTTGGTTCTTCGAAAGCAAGACCTCCATCAGCTAGCGTACCCATGCTTGTGTGAAAGACATTTACAAATTTTGCATCTTCGGGATCGATTCGTTCTGTATCATTCTTCACTCCGAACAACGGAAGAGCTAAAATATTCGATGAATAGCATGTTATAAACGTGGTGTGGTGCTCATACTTCAAGATTTATTAATAGCATTAGTAATCAGATAGTTTCATCTGTATATATATGTACCTGGATCCATTGCTGCAAATGCAATCATCCGGTTCATATGTAATTTTAAAGAGAAAAGTATTTAATGGGTTAATTACATATAGCCTACGATGCGCTTTAAAAGTTTGAAAAATTAAATTCCTTATGTATTTAAAGATAGAAAACTATGTACCGAAAATAGTTTCCATTTTGCCTCCCTCCAGATTTAAAGCAACATAATTGGCAATATGTGACCCCAAAGAATGGCCTACGAAGTACGTGTTATCGAGAGTGGCAACCCCTTGAGCAACAAGGAAATTAACGAGCTTTCCAGCGTATTCTCCAACAGGTTTTACATTATTAGCAGCGGTCTCGTACCATGGAGCAGCGGCAAGTTTTGACCAGTCGACAAACACCAAATTAACAGATTCTCCCCTTTCCTTGAACCCTAAAATAATATTTTTCTGGGATAAAAAGTCTCGTGGACGTATTTTGGACAGAGTTACGAGCAATTCAACTCAAAGTACCAAGTACATACCAGTTCTGAGGCTATTCCCGAATCCTCCAACGTGATCACTGCTGAATCCATGGGCTAGAATAACTAAAGGTGCCCCACGAGCGAAATTTGAGGTGCATCCATTACATCCAGGAACTACAACTCGACCTTCCTCCTCTCCCCTGTGATTAATGATATTTAAATCAGATTTATAGAAAGCATGAATTTCTTGCCGATCCAGTCAGATTGTAAACGACTTACGCCAAATAATGCCAAAATTCGACATCATCTTCCACAGCTTTAATATCGGCAATAGCTGGACCACCTTTTAGTAGTGCAGGAACAACACGACCATTATCCGTCGTATACCAGAACATGTCACTATTAACCGCAGGCCCAGAAAATGCTATTCCAAGCCAGGTGGCAAGGAAGCAGGATGTAACAAAGACTGATCTCATGATGCACAGAATTTAAGACTTTAGTGACAGGGACTGTATATGAACATTGGCAGAAATGGTCATGCAATGCATGACTTATATAGTTACGAAAATATTTGCATTATCTATGACATCTGTCAATCAGATGTAGCAATCCGTTGGGTGGTTGGACCAGGGCAACATAAAACATCCATCACGGATTGGATAAGTACTTGATCGGCGATAAACTAAAAACGAGATTGTTCTATCTGAGGGGAAGCCATAAAGCTGGGCATTCGCATTGCTAATTAATTATGCGATAAAGCACAACTTAAATCACAAGTGCATAGTTTTTACATTATATTAACACTATTACAGGATTTTCCGACATGTACACGAGTTATAAACTGGTGTACTTCACCTTATCCGGAGAAGAATTCACATTTCAACAAATGTTGTTCAACAAAATTCTTAATCACAGTCTGCAATTTATTAAATTAAAGGATACATTAATATGATAACTCACTATAACATTTCCTGCATAAATAAGTACTAAAACTATCATATTACAACAATTAAAGATTAACAAAACTGTCATTATGTGAATGGCCAACAGCACCATGATTTGCTGTCTCTACATCATGCAACATTGGAATGAGATCGGTAACATATTTAGTTAGTACATTTTGCTGCTCATCTCATCATCAACGGTATACAAAACTTTTAATTGTGTTGAAAACAATAGGCTACGCCAAAGAAAGCCCTTGTTTTAGCTGCTACATTTAAAGCGCCGATGTTTAATTTTCTACTAAGTTCCCTGGGAATCGTTTATTTACAAAAAACTCCGGAATAACCTGCATACCTAATAAGGTGGTGAAACCTGGTAAAACAGCTTATCTGACGATATCATAGTAATCATTTCTCATCCAACGATTTATTTTCACATTTACCTTGATCATTTTATGCAAAACCCTATTGAATCTTTGAAACGAAACAATACTTTAAGCAATAAGCAATACCGGACACTCAAAATGGAAGCAACCGGACATTCAAACTAGATGGGTTAAATAACTGACGTAAAATTAATACCTTTCTTAAATTCATATAGCACCGGACTTTCTAAAAGCTATCCTACGTTGTACTTATGTTTATGGGAGTTGTATAAGGAGTTCATTCACAAACTACGTTTTTACTGACAATCAGATCTATTCACAACCACAACAACGTCTAAAGTCTCCGCTAACTTTAACAATATGTCAATTCGTTCTTAAACTCTCTGAACTTGTACCAAGACGCCAAGAAACTTTTTTTTTGAAATATTAACAACTACTTTTCCCACTCATTCGTCAACTGACAAGCTAAAATGGAACAATCTACGATTCCATAACTGATTTACGTCAAATTGAATCAATGTACACTGAAATAACATTGTTACTTAAATGAAATTAACCTCTTATTCCAATTGTCAATCATTCTATCACATATCAGTAGTAATAATTACATATAGTACGTACTTAAAAAGTAGTTGCTAAACCTATTCATATACTAATATTTATAGTTTCGTAATAACAATGAATATCAAATCCTAACTTCAGTACAATCAGAATTAGTTAGGCAAGTTAATTAAGTCTTAGCATTTGTAGTAATTGTACCTTAGAGATTGTGGGCAGCTAGCTTAGCTTCGTATTAATGTACTTATAAGGGATTACAGTGACAAACATACCATTATTAACTGCATGTCGTATGTAAATGTTATTAAGAACCACGAAGTCAAAGTTGATTCATTTCCACTTTGTATTCTTCATCGTTTGCTTTGCTCCCTGTTAACGCATTTCTGTCTTGAAGTTGGCGAAGTAGCTCTGAAGTGCATAAGCAAACAGCTTGAGATAATTCCTCAGCTCCCCATGGCTTCCCCAAGGGTGGAACATGAATAAATGCTGTTCTTTCCTTATCGATGCTAAGACTTTGATAGTAAGTAAAGTCACATAAATACCTACGGATAAGGAAGATATGATATGCATTAATTGCAACTAATATCACATAGAACTTTAGTTCGTTTCATGATCAAATTCTAGTTTCTAGAATACCTTCCTGGATCGTATGATATTTCAGCTTTAATCCCACAATTACGCGAATTCACTTTTCCAACGACCTCTCTCATATTAAATCCGCTTTCGATTACATCGCACCCCTGTTTCATACCAACACTTATTTAAATTTTTTTGGGTAGCCGGAAGTTTACATTTTAATTAAACCAGGATTCGGAATAATTTCTCACGTCAACTACACAGACATTGCCTTGAGGTATACAATCCATGATATCCGGAGAGCTGTACCCACAATTGTGCGCATTTTGTTCTACTGTTATTGCTTTTGCGATTCCAGAAACGCCAACATGAATCACCAACTGGAAAACAAAAATAGTTTTGTCAATAGATATAAATTTCTGTAAAATGTTAAATTATATCAACGAAAGCCAAAATTATACATCCGGTTGATGTTTTGCCCATAACTTCGGTACCATGTCTGCTACAAGCTGATAAACGACTGGTATATAATATGCGACAAGTTTCAACGGCGTCTTTGGATCAATGTTTGGTGGCAATGTAATCCCACCTTCAGGAATTCTACTCACGGCTTCCCAACTAGAATTAATTACGTGGTCACGGAAAGGCCCAAACCCTGTATACAGCACTGTAATTCCTGCATCATTTTCCTGAGCATCACTAGCATTGAATTGATTTTCTATGCATTGCACAAGATCACCTAAAATAGTTTTAAGTTGTAAGAAATAGGAAGCACAAGATGCCAAACATGAACGAGAGTAATTTTGACAGAAATTCAAATAAGTATTCGACGTGATACTTACCGTTACCGTCTACCTTCATAATGTCAGTTTTTGTTGGAGATATTGGAAGTAATTAAGCCACTAATTCTTGTAATAAGTCTAGTAAGTAAGCAAATATTGAATATGCTTTAATTTCTCAAGTCAGTCAGGATTTCAGTTCTCCAATTGCAAGTAAACACTAGGTTTTACGTCAAATTGATGGTCACTATTTTAAGGGTGGATTGCAATCGAGTACGCCCAAATATCAAAAGATATCGGCCTATTAGACCATAGAGGCCTTTCTGTCATTTGCTTGACATAGACTCACTATTATGTATATTTTAAATCTGTAATAGGTTTCCTTGATCAGAAGTGAAAGTTTGGCGCAAATTAAATGTGGAAGATTCGCTTGAGGTTAAAAAATTCTGAAACCAACAAGCAATCAACAATTCGATGAAGGTCATTTGGTGATGCAAATGCTGACTATTTCACATTTCATGGAATTCTCTCCTCTAGGTTCGTGTCGTCTTTGTGCGTTGCTGCTTAAAAATCTGAAAGTACAATCGATAAGGTCGTGAAATGATACATATATTATACAACCTACAGATTATGTACAGTTAAATTATTATGCATTTAATACTAAACAACAGCTAAATAAATAAAATCTATATATCCAACAAAATAAACTTACAACAATCAACCATGAACCCACCCCAACGCAAAATCTGAGCTCAAAGAAAAAATCTCTACGATCAACGTAGGTTTTTTAACTTTCTTTTAAAATAAAAAAACTTTTGAGTGCACTCAGTTTTCACCCAAAACTCACCCTCTCTTTCCTTCTGGCAACAGTCAGTCCCAATGATTTCTACTTCGGGTTACTACACACAATTTCATCCCAATTTTGTGTAGAACAAAAAGAAAGTCCTAATATTCCTCAGATTTACTTAGAGACCAATTGACTGACTGCTGACGGACTTACAAAAAACACACACGATGATGATGATGATATTTATTCTGTTGCTGGTTCTTCTCGTCTTCAAGAATAAAAGCAAACACAGACTTTTCTGATACAAGTCGACCCCGTCATACACAACAACACAACAGCATAAAAAAACCTTAGGAAGTGTAAAAGTCGTATGTATAATAAAAATACAAAAGTACAGAACAGTTCAACAAAACATCACATCACATCACCTACAAACACTACCTCGATATTTATGCATATACTAAAATACACACGTAGCAAAGCATCCAAAAGTTTATTGGGCTTGTGTATATCTGCAAAAATGAGGGAGAGTGAACTGTGTGAAACCTTCCTTCTTGATGTTTTTTTGTGCTTGAGGTAAAGTTAGGCACGTATACGAATAACTTTTAAGCCCATCGCCCAGCCAGTTTCTCCGCTGAACGATCATCTGTTCTGGGAGCGGATTCTGTAAGGTTTAGATAATCATAGGATAATTTACACCATAGATTATCCTTGATTAAACCTTAATCAAATCCGTATTCACTACGGATAAGGAAATTAGATTAAG
>JAHZNA010000821.1:0-10578 GCA_027743935.1 Sinodicranocentrus sp. ZH6 | reverse complement strand
TTTCCAGGGATGGATTACCACGTGTCGTGTGTGTTCCGTGGTGGCAAAAGATTGTCTGGATTTGGATGGAAAAAATTCTTCGAAAAAGCCAAGACGAAGATGGTTTGCGGGAGTATGTATTATTGTATATATTAGCTGGAGCACTAGTGGAGAGAAAAAATTGCCGCCAGGAAAAATCGTAGTACTACCGTGACCACCCTTGGTTGCTTACCACATCATCCTCTCATCCTAACACTTCAATTTTCTTTCAATTTTATTGCAAAGAATTTTTGTTGATTTTCCCTGACAGAAGGATATTACTTGAGGTAAGGAAAAGAATTGGACAGGGAAGTTACTTACACAACGTTTCACATTTCCAGGGATTAGCTTAGCGTACAGTTGGAATATTGCTGGGAGGCATTTCCGCTAGACGAGCAAATAGAAAATAGAAAGGGGCGAAAAAGCCAATAACGATTCTTTTCAATGAATCTTACTAAAAATGGAAGCATTCCGATATTACGCAAAGTGTAATCCTTAAAGTCTTCCTTCAAACACAACTACAGACAAAGCTAACTTTCATAGATCACCACCTGCTAGCTCTGCTGCTTGAGTAGTAAAACATGAAAATGACATTGACATGTTGGCATATGATGATGTAAATTTTGGAGCAATATAGTTGATTGCGTATTCCATCTCAATATCTCAAATGAGATTTTACACGTGAATAGTAAAAAAAATGGGATAAAGGATGCAATCAGAAGACAAACATGGAATGCATGTTGAGTGGAACAAATATATTTTACCAATTTGTGAGTAGTCTTGTGGATATGACTAGACTACAACGGAGTGTTACTATCTTCAATGCGGGTTAATGTCATTTAACCACCATCGTAAAAATCAAGATTCGACGATTCTTTTGGGATTTTTTAAATGGCATGTGGTATTGAATCGTATGTAGATATATTCCATGTGTACGCTTCAAATAATTCTATTACCAATTATGCAACACAAACACACTGATATTGCGAATTAACATTATGATATATATTAAATTAACGATTTGCTAATTGCAGATACAGCTTGAACATGACTCAGGTTCAAATAGATTTAAAGTTATAATCAAGGTAAACTCGTGCTGGCCTATTTTTTTAAAGGACAGAAATCTGCTTTGAACCTTATTGAAACTTTTAGTATCATTTAAGAACACGGATAAAAGTGAGTATAAAAAGGCTATTGTTGAGCATTCATGTCGTACTTCACCACCAACATAAAGTCGTGCTACTGCTCTCCAGAGCTTTTCTCTCTTGGGACGAATATTGCAGTTTCCCCCTACTCTCACTTTCTCCGTCATCATGTTGTCTTCGTCGGGAAGGATGCGAGTTTTGTATGTGATTCTACTATGTGAAATTTTCCAATGGGGGGCATCAACAATAATTATCGTCCGACCACCGGATAATAGATACCCTCCACCACCACCACCTACTACTGCAAGTACTCCAGCATCGAGTTGTAATAATTCTACTAACTGTACAGGTACGAAATATACTTTGAATTCTGTAATTGAATTTCTCATAATTATCCCAAAATTTTTGACGATTTACTTCTCTTTTTTAGACACTACCACAACTAGCCGACCTTCTCTTTCCCCAATCACAGGTTTATACAAAATAAAATACTTAAATCAGTCACACCATGTTTGGTGGTGAGATTAAAAACTTTTTTTTATCTCCATTTAGGTTATCCCCCAACATCACTGCAGCAAGGTAAACCCAAAATTCATTTCTCTGAATGTTTTCAGTGTTTAGCTTTTTTTACTTGAATTAATATCGTGTGTTTCTTGCAGGTATCAAAGTGCAATTCATTCCACTTGGTCAACTGCTATTTGGTGGTTAGTTTAATGAATGAAGTATTTTTAATTTATTTTCAAACGCTTGTCAAAAAAGACAACAAATAAAAATTATATTTTTCAAAAGTTTACGCTAAAATATAAAAATATATATGTTTTTGTACTTAAAGTTATGCATTACATTTCTGCTACTTGAAAGCCATTTCACGAATTCATTCATTCATCATCCTCGTCATTGTCATCATCATCATCATCCTCTCGACTGCTTTTCGGAGGTAATATAAACGTGAAAATAAAGCGTATGAGGGCGTATACGGATAATGAAACTGCTAAAAACAGCCATCTAAATTGAGCCACAGCGGCAGTCATGTAAAGATATTCTACAACTATTTGACTAAAAATCATTTTCGCCGTTGTCGTTCCAGCTAACGAATTTTTTCTCGGCTTTGATATTTTAACTCTAACTGCTGCCACACCTCCGTCATTTTTAATGTGACTGACCACCAGGCCTGGTGGCAGAAACCGCTGTTCCAAATGTGAAGCTGCTGCTAGCATTGAATAACAGAGAACTAACGTAGTAAATAGTTTTACCTGGAAAAATAATGAGAAATGAGGTTGCATAAAATTAAGATTTAGCTTATTAGTATAGAAAGTAGAATATTATTATTATGAGTGTTTTTACGAAAATATATCGCAAACGGATCGCCCCCGTCTTGCCATCCTCATTGTGTACGAGACGAAGGAAAATGAAAAATTTGATTACTGATATTACAACACTATTGTTCCACCTTATGGCAGTTAGCAGGAGAGACAACACCGTTGGAAATATCGCGTAGAAGTAAACGATCAAAACTTCTTGATACTTGAATTGAGGTTACAAATATGTACAATAAGGGCAATTCTAATCATTTTGGTTTTAAACGTAAATAAATGTCCTATTCGCAACATTAATAGTAGTTACATCTGATACATACGATTGATTTGAAATAAGCCATATGAGTCCTCTGACCAGGCAGACTTCAATTGTCACTTGATAATATCGTCGGAATGAACCGGTTTTGGGTAGACATTAAAGTATTCCTCTGTCCAACTAGAGCATGCTTTCAAGGTTCTTTCAAGTTTAATTTCCAAATTCAGTAATAATTTAAACTTCCGACATTATTCCTTTCAATGAAAATATAGATATACAAACTAATTGGACGATTTCCTACCCAACCCAAACAATATAACAGATTCAGAGTTTCCAGTGTCCATGTGAATCCAAGAGCATTTAACATGCGCTTTGGCATGACAGTATGACACGATAGAGATAAAATATCCGGTTGTTTCTCGATTTTATAACATAATCCCTGAGAATGTTGTGCATAACCATGATAAAATGTCAAGTCACGAATTTACACATTTGGCTTCACATTGCTAGCTGTCTGCCTGCCCGCGACTAGGAGAAAACTGGAAAGGAGAAAGGAACTAGGAGAAAATTGCTGACAATCAATGCAGCGTTACTTCATTATGTACATTGTCCTGTTCGTGTTACACGGTAGGACATGCAGTTTACGTCTACGCATTTGTGTGAACTGTACTGTGATGGAGGCGAGAGTGGAGACGCTGGAATACCATTTTCCCCCAACGACAGCCACATCATCAACTCAAATCGAGTGTGAACAAGAGATAAGCGAGTCTTGTCATTTTGTTTCCCAATCATGGCCCTTCCCCAATGCAATGTGACAATTTGGAGTTTCGTTGTGCTGCTGCAATGGTACTGACAATGAGAAGAGTTGGAAATGAAAGCAGGGAAATGTTTCCGATCTCGTATTTTTATTGACTTGGATGGAGCTTCCCCTTTCGTTTTAATGAGCTTCAGCGCCGTCCTGAGGAGAAAGTGGTAAAAAACAGCATAGTCCATGAAAGTTGAGTAGTTGAGAAAGTTCTCGTTAGGCCGTATAGAGAAAATACAATTAATTAATTCAGACAATTAATACTATTCCTTTAAATTGAATAATCCTATAAATGTTACAAATTAACACCGATAAGCAAGCTAAGCGGTTGACTCCAATGACGTAATCCACTAGGTCAAAACTCGAAACACTTTGCTGTAGTTACTGTCGTGCTTACCTTACATCAAGAGAAAGCCCAAAAGATTTTATCATGATTTTTCAATTTTAAAATTACACATTTATTACGATGATAACTCAATTTTTTAGGTCTTGATTCTAACTCAGGCTCACTTGAATTCACAAGTTTGAACTATTACCTTATATCGCCTATATCTGTATATTTTTTGTACATCTCCAAACCCTTGTGAGTTGTGCTCAAAAAACGGATGAAGGCAAAGTTGAAAGTAGGAAAAGAAGCAACAGTCTGCCCCAAGAATGACTGTGTATAGCCGCAAATATTTCAGAGACGAAGATATTCTCTGTGTATGCCCATATTAGTTGATCATTCATATGTATCCTTATCTAAGCAAACAGAGGATTTTAAAAATATACATTTGATCTCACCGGTGTTTTCAAAGCCTGTAGGTGTAAGATAGGTAAGTTTTTGCAGGATTAAACAGTTTGCGAGGGTGCAGCTCTGCAGCTTCTGACATTTAATGTTTCGGGTGACGAGTGCCGGGTCTCAGATCACTGATATATTAATAAAATATTGATAAAGTTTCAGATTTAGAATATCCATCCTCCGCTGTCAACTGTCCAAGTCCAGAGTTGTCCAATTCCACTAGGAAGCCTGTTTAACACTTGATATAAACATCATCAATCATGAGTCAAGTAGCTACTCAACCACCTCCAGTTGATCTCGAGCTGAAAAAGGTACTTAACATATTATAGAATTAATTGGTTAGGTTAAAACCTATGATTTGTAAGGGGAAAACTTGTAACTGGATGGCATTATGATATTTATTCTTCTTGTGCTGATTTTAGGCTCTCGCTGAATTGAAGCTAAAAATGATTGACACAAATCAAAAGATAAAATTCTCGGATACTCAGATCGAGGGTTTGAAAAGAAGCGTGTTGCACAAAACAATTACTGACAAGGAGATCGCGGTATTATTTTTTTGTTTACAAAGACATGAAAATAAATACTTGACAAATAATGAGCTAATGCCAAACATCCATATTTTTCCGAACAGAAGTTAACTTCAGAAACAAAAGTTTACCAAGGCGTAGGTAGATGTTTCTTAGCCTCCACCATTCCCGATGTTCGAGAAGGAATAGCAAAGTCAATTGGTGATCTTAACGATAAAATTCAAGTATTTGAAGTGAGTCTATACAAAATCTTAATTTAATACATAATTATGTAAAGTACCTGAGCATTATAACTAACTACAAACATGCTCTTTTGCTCTACAGACGAACAAAGAGCATCTGGAGAAGGACTTAAAAAGTTCAGAAAACGCAGTAAGAGAACTAGTAATCCAGCGGAAGAATAACTGATTTTGATTACGCAATTGTTAAAATTTCATACATATACTTAAAATATACATAAGCTGCAGTAATTTTCTCTGCTAATAATCGCATTTTTATAAATTCTAACCACGCCCTTTCTTACCAACTGTAGTGTATCTCTGAAAGCGTTATTGCACACCTCTTCTTTTTTGCTAAAAGCATCTAATTACGAACATTAAATTGTATGCAACAACTAACCAATATATCTGTTAAAAATTAAAAAGCAATGGATTTCCTGCTGAATGGCTTGTTCGCACCACAGCAATACAATAAACTACCCTGTAATGTAAAGTGAGGAGAGATTTTACAAACCAAATTTAATTTAAGAATTTGATGTACATTAAAGTAATTCATTCCAGATTTCCCCCCCACATTCAACCGCCGTAGTTAATATACGACAAGATTATGATCCATATGTACCTGTATATAAGTACCAATTAATTGTGCAGTCAATCAGTGAATGATATCATCGCTATCCTTTAAGAAATGCACAATATCATATATTGCACAAAATGATCTTTCCTACACGATTTTTTTCAGCTTTTTACCATCATTTTTTTGGATCATCATTTCACCATTGGCAAACTTGACTAATGGATAACTTGGTTAATGGCTTGACAGCTCACACAGTAAAAGTGAAACAGTAATCTAACCTTTGTTTTGGCAGTGTATATTTCATTTCATTGACCAACACCTTCATGAGGTGCATCAAATGTGTGTTATTTATCGACTAAAAATGAAAACCATGCATTTAGGTGAGCAATGAGCATACATAATGGACAATGGTTCAACATCACATTTTCCCGTGTACTAATTCTCCTTCACAAAATTATTTTTCCTAATTGAATGGTAGGAGAAATTAAAGTGTGAACTTAGTACTTTCGTGAAAGGTCTCATTCCATTTTAGTGTGCAGTGCATAGAACAGAGTCTAATACAGAGTCTACATTATTACAAAGAAAGAGAAAACGCTCTTTTTGGTTTTGTCGTGCGGTTACAAGGGGCTATTAGTCGCGCAGTGGTCGTCTGTCTACACCACCTACTCAGTCTCTTCTATATATGCCGTAGTAGTAGAATAGTAGTGTGGTAGTATGTAGGTGGTCGTGTAGGTAGGTATATGTATGTATATATGCGGATAAAAAGGATACAAAAGCATAAATATGATTTTACAGATTTCACAAGTTCGGTGCTGTCTATGTTTAGACAAGTAAAGTGGCAGACTGTTCAAGTTGAGCCAACTCAACTCAGCATTCATCTCTGCTCCCAGATGTTGCTAATACATTAGTCAATTGCGAATGATAGTTTGTTTGTGTGTGATCCGGCTAAACCTTCATCATAAAAAAACACTTTGCAATTTTAACGAAACATTTAAGTCTTGTTCGATACAAACACGCATATATCATTTGGGTTCAATCACCGGGAGGATTATGTCCTACCACAAGAAAATATAATTAGGCAAGTTCTTGTTGAATTTGGAAAGGTGAGAGAAATATATACGCCGCATTCGGCGGAATGGTTATTATTGTTGTTCAATAATATTTACTATTTATGAAACAAGGAGACAAAGTTAATTACCGTTAACAATAAATCTTAGTGATTCGTGAGTCGATAAAATGATGCCGTATATATGCGGCTATTTCTTGTACATAGTTTCTGCATTGTATATAGGCAAATTTGTAGGTTGTAGGTCGTTGCAGGCGGTTTTGCATTTCACATTTCGTATTTTTCATTTTAAGTTGTTAGTTTTTTGAACTTCAAAGTTTTCACAGATTATGAGGCAGCAGTGGTGATTGATTATTTATTGATGACAACTTTTGGATGTTAAAATCATTGCTTAATCCATCTACATTCAACATTTTGAAAATTTGACATTTGTCTTTTTTTGGTTACAGACTAAGCCTTGCTGAACTAAAGAATCATTGAAAAAAACTGGTCAATCTCGTTGTGCAGCAAGATCTGGATCGTGAGTTCACCAACATTTTAACTCTTAAAATATTATAAAAGTATCCCGTGTTTAATTATTAAATATTTATAAAACTAACAATCTTGCTCTACAGCAAAACAAGGCAGAGCAANGCGCTTCAAGAGGAAAACCGACATCTTCGGCAGGCTTCAGTTAACATTGTGAGTTCACCAACATTTTAACTCTTAAAATATTATAAAAGTATCCCGTGTTTAATTATTAAATATGTATAAAACTAACAATCTTGCTCTACAGCAAAACAAGGCAGAGCAAGAAGAAGAATTTATATCGAATACTTTGCTGAAGAAAATTCAAGCATTGAAGAAAGAGAAGGAAACTTTAGCTCATCATTATGAACAAGAAGAGGAATGTCTTACGAACGATCTTTCACGAAAACTTAATCAGGTTAGAATGCAATATTAACTATTTATAACAACAACAGTTGAAGAGAAAAAGAAAATTACGTTTTTAACACGCATTAAATTTTTCCAGTTACGAGCTGAAAAATGCAAACTGGAGCAGACTCTAGAACAGGAGCAGGAATGCCTCGTTAATAAATTGATGAGGAAAATAGAAAAACTCGATAGCAGAGACTGTTGCTAAACAGAGTAATTTGGAACAACTGAGACGTGAAAAGGTGAGATGTTTTCAAAAATCCTGTCAAGATTATTGTATTTACATGTGCAACGCGAACTATTTTCATTTAAGGATTTAACCTTTTAATTTTAATTAAATCTCGACGTTTATTAGGTGGAGCTGGAAAATACGCTTGAACAAGAACAAGAGGCATTAGTAAATAGACTGTGGAAGCGCATGGATAAGTTAGAAGCAGAGAAAAGAAACTTACAGAATAAGGTTGAACTAGGTTATGGACTACCTCCAGGTGGTCGTAGTGGTGAATCTGGTGGAAGTGTGTCATTTCTACGAAATGAATCTTCAGCAGTACCTCACAGTCCTCATAATTTACTGTCAGGACTACTAGGACAGATGCCGGTTTCTAGTAGACCTAGCTCAGACCTCAATGACAATAAAGGAGAAGACCGGGGGTCAGCTTTGGAAACTGACGTGGTTACGCTTAGCAGCAATGTGCAAAATTTGAGAAATGAAGTTGATCGTTTGAAAGCCCAATTGTCGATTGCCCAGCAGCAGCGTAAGTTCTTACCAAATTTTAACCATCTAACATGCCAAACTCAAACTCTACTATAATCTTCCATCTTTTTAACATTACAGACGCTGATAAAATGGCTCAATTTGCAATGGAGGAAAGGCAAATTCGTGATGAAAATCTTCGACTTCAACGCCGACTTCAACTTGAAATGGAAAGAAGAGAATCTTTGTGCCGCCACTTGTCTGAATCTGAATCCAGCTTAGAAATGGAAGACGAGCGTCACTTTCACGAATCTCTCGTTGCGCAGAGCTCACCTGGGGGTGCCAACGTGACTGGTTTAGTTGGACAAGCACTTGGAATGTCCCATTCAGGAATGCCTACCAGTGCTGTGGGTGCTCCTGGAGTTGTTCCTTCGAGCGCTCTTCCTATTAGACCACGACCAGGATCTAGTCCCGGGCCTTTTGTGCCTTCTCCAGGATCAGGATCTCGACCAATGAGTCCTGGTACGAAAAATATAAACTGTCAATGCTCCAAAAAGTGAGCTCATCAGAAACTTAACTAAACATTTTTTTATTTCCATTATATTAACAGGGCTTCAATTATCCTGTGGTGGAACTAGTTCCCGAGATGTCATCATGAGTCCTCCAAGTCCAGTTAGTAGATGTCAGATGTGCAATGGACATGGGTTTTTGGTTGGTGGCATGGCTGCAGGCGGACCACTTTTAGTCACAACCAGTCAATCCTCTGGTCCATTCTCGAACGTAGTCTCCTCATCATCGCCGCCAATTCGTCATTCCAGTCGAGACCGGTTTGCACGACCAGCTCCTCCTTCCAGTTAGTTGCACAGTACTGTTGCTTGTTGCCGCGTTAAGTATTTTATGAAGAAAGACAAGCCTATTTTTATAACATTTGAAATTGTTCATTCTAGACGATAGATGTCAAGAACCAAGAACGCCTGGCGACAGCACCATGTCAAGCCCTGCACCTAGCCCTGCACCTTTAGAAGTTGTGATGAGCCCAAACTCTGCACCATCACCCTCACCTTCGCCAATGGATATTTCAAAAACTTAGAAGTAAACTTGCACTACTCACACAATTTCTTATTGTGACATAATATAATGTGTCCTAGAAGCATGGAATCTAATACTTTACATGTTTCAAAGTTTCGTGTGACCATTAGGAATATGCATAATTTACCATACCAAGCCCAAACAGAACTGGAGTATCGTTCAATACTGCTAATTGAAATGTGTATATAGAAATAATGACTGTAATTTTTGACGAAAAGTATTCTGATTATGAAGATGGAGAAAATCGTGGTAGCAAAAAAAATTTACCATGAATTTGTACTATAAGTAAAAAAAAACACATGTTACTGTAAAACTTTACCGTTAAAGTTCATTGTTACATAGATTATGGAATACGTGGTAAGTACTGGTATGAGTTTTGTTACAAGCTAACTGAAAGCAAGTGTCGTAAAAGTCGTTTGATGTTTAGGCGAGTCACCTTTCTCTCTTTGTGACCCTAACGTAGTTACACGCATTATCTCAACAGTTTATTTATCAAGTTATAATAATTGGCTGTCTTTGTGCAAGGTGCTAAAACGACGTCATGTATTATTAATTCTATAAGCTGAACCCTTTAAAGCACTTTCGACGATTCAGTGATCAGATTGCTTTGTTAATGCCGAGTTCCAAATGTGTACTTTAATTGTATCGTATATTCCGTAGCTACTGATTTTGAGCTTGTTTGTTGTTTCATGTATCAAAACGCCATTCATATTTGATTTATTTTCTTGGCTGTTAATTTAGACTGATTTGTAAGAGAAGCTCGCTCGTGAAAACGGATTTCATTTTGTGGATTATTATTAAACACTCGTATTTTCGTTGTAAGATGTAAATATAAGTATTCAATTTTATGTTTCCTTTATTATCCCAAGTCGCTGAAAGCTAATGGTGAGAACTGAATATTATTGTCTTTGATGGAATATTTTCCTTACGTAGAATGTGCAAATGAGTATTGAAATTTTGAAATCAGGAACACCTCACCTCTTTGTATACTGAAATTACTACAGTGTTATCTTGTATAAGTTATACAATTTGTAAAAGGTACTTACCACACACCGCATGTTTAAATTTCCAAGTCGAAGTTTGCGAATTGAATAAACTGAAATTATATGTATGTAACTGAAAATCTCAAGTTCTTCAACATTTAACTATATAGCAAAAATATTTTTATTTC
>JAHZNA010000820.1:0-13651 GCA_027743935.1 Sinodicranocentrus sp. ZH6 | reverse complement strand
GATAGGAAGGCTCTTTGAAAACTATAATTTGACCAAAATACGAAAAAGAGGGCTTGGCTTGTAAAAACTAAAAAAATATTATCATAATTTTTGATCTTCAATATCTCAGGGTAGAATTGACCCCAGTATATGGTACGGGTATCAGTTGAAAGACCATCTTTCTCTCTGTCGATTGATATGTAAATCAAACATTCTTAATCACTTCCTGCTGCGATATCGAGAGTCAAAGTCGCTTTAAAGCAAGCCAAAAGACCCACGTATTTAGTTTGACAAGCTACTTAAAACATTTTATTGGACTCAACAAGTAATATAAAGATACACGCCTGTATCATTAAATAGGCATGAGTAATCATGTCCTTGTTTAATATGCGAAGCCAAGAGTAGGAATACATAAAAGTAGAGTAGGTCACCAAAAAGTATTGTAAACAAGTAACGCATAAGTTTCTACACTCATTCAGTTGTTTCGTTTGGGATTGTGTGGGAGTTCACAGGTGTGCTCTGATTTCTAAGATTTTTTTATATATCTCCGAAACCCCTATCGACCCTATCCCTTCAACTTTTAGCTTGTGCATGGCTAGAATTAAGTTTTCGTTTTATCTGGTGGGGGTTCAGTTTCTTTGAATAATGTATTCTTTATCCATCGACATTTCCAGGGATGGTTGATCTGAATACCAAATGTGAGGAAGTAGCACCTCCGGTAGCTTGACTCACGCAATAATAAATGTGCTACATCCAGTGGGTCGACACATGGTACAAAAACGTGAGTAAGTCGCCCAAATTCCTTTCCAAATGGCATGGGAAGATGCACAGATTATCATTAAAATGTAATCGCTTTTACACTCTCAACAGTTAGAAGTGAAACTAGAGCAAGAAATACAACTCCCGGTCTCATTGAATTTCAATCGCATAATGCGTCTTACTGTCTGATCTTTTCATGGCGAAGTCATTATGCATATAGGATTTTATGGGGAGCAAAATCCGCCACTGTAAAAGGAGCCAAAACTGGGTCATTAAGCTACACCCTATTGAGTGAAAAAAAATAACAAAAATTGTTTTGGCACTGTTACTCTTTTCTTCTACGAGAGAATAACATTTTACCCCAACCTACGACTTCCGCTGTGATCCTATTTCCCTTCCACCGACCCTAACGCTGGATGATTATTTGTTTTCATCGTATAATAAGATAGGCATACAATAGGTGAGAGTGAATAAAGATCACTAGGGAATGATAAACTGTCACCTGAAAAAATAAAAGAAAGGAGCGAATTATAAAATCAGTTTGTCATGTGGAAAATGAGAGATATTTCACAAATAATGCTAGCATCTACAGCTTCAATTAATGATTCTATCGTCGGCAAGCGAATGCTTTGCCTGCGAGTTATGCTTTCCATCAAAAAAGGGGAAAAACTATCTGGAGCGGAAGAGCTTGTAGAAAGGCGCGTCCGGTGTCTTTCAATTTATATCAACGCTCGCCAACTTTATGCCAGAGATCACGTCCCTTCAAACTGATTAACTATTATGATTGGATAATCTGGAGCTGTCACTCGAAAAAATAACAGTTGATTACTCCCTTTCATCTCCATATATCATTATCCTCATCACTTTGAATGAGCATTGTTAGGAATTGGAGGAACGCAGGAAGCTTCAGTCAGACTCACAATCAGACGCTGATATTCCATAACATAATTCTTTCCCTTTGCAATAGCAGAAAATGCTGATGATGTGATGGGACCGTTATTTGCGATGCTATTTTCGTGTTAGTTATGTTTTGCAATTCTCTTGTGAAAAAATCGAAAAGGATTTCCCAGTATGAATCCTTCCACCGGAAATGGATCTATTCAAGTAAAAAAAGCAATTCCACACAAAAAGCCAAATGTCTTTTTCTTAAGACAGCCTTCTGTAGTTGAATCCGTGTAGTCTGGTGTGGATCCTGGATCCATCAAAATTGAGAGATGAGTTTATGGCAGCCTTTCCCCCACTGTATGTATTTTCTGCTTCGTTTTGCCAACATGTGTGGCCAGATGTTTACGTCGATCCTGTTTTCCCGTTGAAAAGATAAAATGCCTTGTCTTATTTCCGCGACTATATGGATGCAGCCAATCAAAGTGTGCAAAGAATGAAATATTTTTTTGCAAGTGCAATGCATAAAATACATATGAACATTTTCTGCTCCAGATTAGTTTCCGCTCCTCAGTTTCTCCTCAAAAAAAGTGGATCTGCCACGATGAAATGAACTCTGGGAGGAGAAAGCCCAGCATAAAATGTATGTTTGTCATGTCATTTCAATTCAATCAAGTAGTGAAAGTGACACGCAGAGTGAGCAAGGTAAATATTGGCAGGTGAAAAGGGGGGTAGGATATACGAAACCCTGTGTGACATTCTTATTCAGACAGTTGGGACTTGGGAAGAGGTAGATTTGTCAGAATAAAAAATAAATTCCTTAGCAAAGATACCCTTCAAGATCGATTTACAGAATGCAACCCAACTATCTGAAGTTACGTGAGCTTGTTTTCTGCACCCTTTTTAATCCCACACTTGACGGGTTTCAGCAAACACTTGAGAATCAGATAGACATGAGTGAAGTAAGCTTATATTGTTATTTTGATGCTTTCCATGTCCTCGCGGAGTGCTGTTTAATATATTTATGCTCGAATATCGAATTCAGGTATGAGCCACCGGAAACGCCAGATATGTCTGAGGGAATTTTGCATCTGTTTAAAATCCATGTGCTTCTCTTTTCATTTAGCTTATAAAGCATGTCAGTGGCAGTCATTTCCATTACGGTTTTGCAATTTGCAGGCTACAAAATGGAAATTGACAAGCATAAAATATTTTTTCCTCCTTTTACAGTCTACCTCTCTTTTACTTTGAGAATGTGTTTATAAGCAGATAGTAGGGAGGGTGACTAACGATTAGGAATGCTATGGCCAAAAAAATCCTCGAAAAGCGGAAAATTGCTGAAGTCTGCAATCAAAAATAGCCTTTCCTTATTTAATTGAAACTTCAATGCCAGAAAACCCATATACATATTATTATTTAGAGAATATCACTCAGACCTAGAAAAGTTTCACCTCGTTTTCCCCCATCATTTTCTTGTCTGCGACTCTAAATTAGATTAACACACAAGTAGACACACACAGACCGTTACGAAATGCTTACAACCATATTTCATCTTATTTTTTAGCGCTTCCTTAATGGAATGTTCATAATTCACGCGACATTACCAAGAAAAGATTTCGGTGTAGCAACTTTTGGCCTTGTACACCTCAAGTAATAGTTTTGTAGCAAGACGGAGGATATTCTTGTGATAATATGTCCACAGGATGATTTCCCTCCTGTGATTTCGAAGCCGGGTTTACTCGAGAAAATCCTGTTTAATGCATTTCAATGTTTATTACGCTCATTCGGAGAAAGGGGCATTTGCTCCTCGTTCCAATTGCTACTTAACATACTCACAATCTCCTCTTCCTTTTCTGACTGTCCTCTTCAAATATAGAAGAGAATGGGAAATGCGGGGAAAAAGTCAGGAAAATTGTCGGAGCCAGCGGATGTATGCTCGTGTAACAGTTTGCAGTAACAATTTCCGGAGAATTTTATGCACCCATTAGCTTTTATTACATGTATGTAAAAGTAAACTTGCTGTATGACTCGTACTGGTTGTCTTGATGTGTCTGTCTGTAAGCCATCTTACAAGAGTTCTTCTTGAAGGCTGGTGAGCACTCAGGAATATTATTTCAATTCGAATTCCTTCCCTTTTTTACATGTCCTGCAATAAAAAAGGGGGAAAATTAAGATTTTTCGCGTGCTAAACTTTAATCATTACAGTATTTAAGCATGATTTCCCTTTTTGATCGTATCGTTGAAAACACGTTATTCAAAACAGAAGCAGTGTATGTGTATACAGTACATGTACATACGTGTTGCTGAATTTGTTCCTCGAGGATATGTTACCATTTCGCTGCCATTTGTTGCTGACTCGAGATATTTTTTTGGCTGGAAGGGAAAAGAATGCAAATGTGGAACGTTTTCACTTGTCCTAAATTCATTCGCGGGGAATTTTGTAAAGTTTATTTTATGTTTTGCAAAACGCTATAAATACTCTTACATAAACATAATGTTTGCTTTGCATGTTTTCTCAATCCTCTAAGTTATAATACATTCATAAAACAAGGTTTTCCAGGAGAACGACCTTGAGTAAAATTATAACTTTGTCGCAAGCTTTAATTTTATCCTTAAAAGCTGTAACAAACTCACAAAGCGGTAACACCTTTTCTCGGAAGTTACCTTGTTTTCTGTGTTATTTTCAAAATGCTCATTAACAAATTGATATTTTACTGGAAACGGATCTAAAAGGCGGGCCGGATGAAGTGCAAAGAGTGTTTTAAAACCCATTCACTGTATGACTTCATTAGGGTGGGCAATTTTGGGGATTTTAAGAGGAAAATAATACTCATGTTGAAAATAAAATTTGCAAAAAATCTCCACTGCATTTTGTCTTGATTCCATATATTACCCTGTTGCAAGGCCGACATGACTGAACGATTGTGATAAAAATGCATGTTTGAAATGAATTCTATGATGAATAGTGTGTTTATGCATGCGTGTCCATTTGACCAGGCAGTGGCGCAATGGAAAAAATAACTTCGCAAAAAAGTTGAATGCGGGCATATTTTTTTCTCTTTTGAAATATGTTATGCTGTTAAACGACTAATCACTACTTCTACAAGGGACAAGAGTACAAAAGCTCAAATAAGAATTTATGAAATTTTTCCTGCTCTATTGAGACCCTGGCTAAACATCAAGTCGACATTCTGTCAGAAGCCAACGAGAAAATAAATACAAGCTGAGTGATTAGCCGCAGGACGTTACTTTTGACCTGAATACTTTTTCCCTCTTTAATTCCATCATCTGGAGTTATCATAGTGTAGCTCAATCTATAGAAACCCATTTTTAAAACCACGTATGCATGTATAGGGGCTGGTAATCTCATAAAATATATAAGCAAAGTAATTGCTCCACCTTTCTACACTGTTTGTGAGTAATGAAATATACATGTGAAAAGGAACTTTGCTCTCTCTAGGAAAAAATATTGATGATGCTTTTTCTACTTTCTCGACGCAATACTCAACTTGAAAGCCGAGTTCATTCAATTGATTTTGCATGACTTGCCCCGACTGGTTATGACGGTCGGGTTGGTTGATATGGTTGTGCCTGAGAGGCTCTTTGTAGAAATTCAACTCAACGAAAATCCTTCCCCACTTTTCTTCTTCTCTACCCTGCTTACTTTTTCATTCCTTTCGGAATGGTGTAGAGTGGTGGCCACGTTTAGAATGATGGTATGAATGATTAACCTGGAAACATGACGTAATTCACAGCGTCCATCTAAGTATAAACATACATCAAATTCATGCTCCTATTTCGTGATCATTTTTTTCTGTGGTAGAGAAAAGTCCAAGAATCTCGGAGGAAGCTGGATGTAAAACTTGTTATAAATATTTTTGTATGGTGCAATGTCTGCTATTGCGGTCTTTTGCTCAATATTTTTCACATGAATTTTAAATGATTATGATGAATGGTGGGGTGCCATAAATTTATGCTGCTCGAGATATAACCTTGAGGTTGAGAATGTGTGGCGAGAAATAAACCAAAAGGGTTTGGCTAGAGTGGGGACCTATAGCAAACAAACCTGGTACAAATCGGTTGCTCTCTGTATCACATGAATTGTCCCTCTATATAGAACACTATTCCATGTTCCACTTCATTATTCATTTATGCAAGTTTCTCTCTACTCGCCTATTCCAGATGTATAATTAAAAGTACACTGGAACATGGAAAATCCAGTGGTGTGATATGGTATAGGCATTCATATAGGCTAAAGGTCACCTTCATATGGCTTCAGGTGAGTGTAGAAAAAAATAGGATATGTATGGTGTACACAGAACAGGGCAAATCTCTTCCATAAAATTAACTCATCGTGAAGGATCATACATTTTGCGGTGTAAAAGCTGCCTACATCAGCTCCAAGTAGTAAATCCTTGGTTGGTGGGCATAAAATTGGTGGGAGCTGTACCACATTCCATTGTCCTTTCTATTTTACTCATTTTCTTGTTTTTTGTTACAGTAAAAAAAATCTCCGTAAGAGTAAACCGTCTAGCTTTCTGGTTTGGAAACTCTAGTATAAATTTCAGTTCTGTAAAACAAAGAGGCAACAGCTGGCTTTCATGATCCGCTACGTGATGCTCCTTTTTTCGTTCCAGGCAATACACTTTATATTCCATAAACAAAAGAGAAAGTTGACATTATTTTTTGTAATAGGATTTTCTCCACACTTTTACAAGTAAATCCACTTTCAACGGCATTTCCCCTCTTCATCCAGAGCCTACACAAACTTTGTATTTTTTCAGCTACTGGTTACTTTTCTTTCCTCTCAGGGAGGATCATTCCTCCAGTTTGTGCATTTGGGTGGGTGAAGCTTATTGAGAAAAAAATGCTGACTTCGTGTGGCGGGATCGATTTAGATCTGGAATTGAATTCTACCGTGGCTCCGAATATATTCTCCTCTTCTCAAGTAGGATTCAAAGAAAGCCACGGCAGTCAACATTTGTGTTATTCTTCTCCTCCAGGAACATTTCCTTTCCTGTCTTGTGAACACCAAAATGTAGTAAATCCAGCTGGAAGCACATATTCATTCATGCATTGATATGATTCAAATTCATGGTCGTGTGTGATCCCATCATTTCGCTACACTTGTTTCCCAGAGCTTCTTCCTTTCTCTACGGAATAGTTCGCCTACTTAATGTACTTGCTACAAATGGAGGATTTTCCTCTTGTTGATACAACATTTGAACAACTGTTGTTCTCAGTGGTGGAGTAGTTGAAGTTGTAATGAAAATGGAAATGGAGTGTGTCCTCTTCCTCCTGAATCCTATTTACTATCTCATAATTCCAATTCATACAATTCAATAAAATACTCTCAGGTTGGCTAGCTTCCATTGCAAAACTCATTCCTTTTCGTTTTCGGTCATGCAGAGAAAAGTCCAATACTCAGAGAGGAAGCAATTTACGATAATTTTATTCCATTACTTGATGAAACACTATAGGAAACATAAGAGAGCGTTTTTTATTCTTGCTTTGTAAATTGTATATTTTGTCATGGAGTGTTTTCCTAACAAAAGGAAAAATTAGAACGAGTAATCTCAATACAGTGGGTGGTAAGGGTTTGTCGTACGCATAAAATTTCATTTCACTTCCTCTTCTCTTGTATCTACACACATGGCACATGTAGATGCACGTAATGTTAAATTCATGGTCCGTAAACAGGAGTTAATGGAATTTCAAAAATTACACATGACAAGATCCACGCTCATTCTTGTGGCACTTGTACTAAAAACTGAGTAAACAAACCGTTGGCCCCGTTTAGGTAAATCTGAAAGTAAACGGAATAATGTACGAGAAGCCATATCTTCATGCATCATGTTCCAAAAGATGCCTAATATGTAGAGAAATATATGAGGGAAGCATTATATCCCTTTCTTTTCCAGACCCGACCAGTCTAATCTACGAGTAAAGAGCTCATTCAATGTCTCACAGTGTGGATGAAGGCTTTTCAAGCTAAAAGGTTTTTGAGAGAAGGTTATATCGATACCGAGTGCAAATTTTCATTAGCTTTTCTCTCCCTCGTAAAATCTCACAGTCTAATGCGTCCTATTACATCAGAGAGTGGGATGAATGTGAAGGATCTATATATTTATTCTTTTTCGGAGGAAAATCAATTTAGAAGGTAGAGTCACAAAAATCTTCCCATAAAATAAAATCTACACTACACACCCACACAAGATAAAATCTAATTTTTCTCCTCGTGGCTATAATGTCATTGCACTGATGTGTTTTGTGTTGAGGGTATTGTTGTTTGCTTAGCAGACTCAGACTCTACTTGCGAGTTAAAAATATTTGTTGCAGAGATTTCCAAGGTGGCAGTGGCGAAGTACAAGTAAAGATTTCATGGAATCCTTTTATTAAAGCCTTACGGCTATAAAATCATTATGATCGACTGTCATCAGCATTATTTTATTTCTTTTCATCCTTATATCCACCTGGTAAGCAGCTTTTAACAACGTTACTGCTGCAATTTTAGTATCGATATTTCATTTAAACACCAGCGCAAAAATATACTACAAAATTCAGCGATTTTATGTATTTTTGTCACGTTTGAGGTAGTAATGGTAGTATAAGGTTTTTGCTTCACTAGTTTTTACAGTCGTCATCATCTATGTATGGAAAATGATTTATTTAAAAATATATTCACGACGTCGAACTTAGTTAGCATTTTACTTTTCATTGAATAAAATTTGGAAGTTATTTGTCAAAATGCAAAACAGAAATGTCGACGTATTTCCCCTAGGATAACCACAATTTGTTTGGAATAATGCTTTTTCATAACTGCACTGTGGGAAAATTGGCTACAAAACAATGTCAAGTTAGCCGAGTGTATCGATCCAAACTATATTATCTATGGATGTACNAGGATTACCACAATTTGTTTGGAATAATGCTTTTTCATAACTGCACTGTGGGAAAATTGGCTACAAAACAATGTCAAGTTAGCCGAGTGTATCGATCCAAACTATATTATCTATGGATGTACAACACAATACAATACCTCAGGGTATCATCCCTTCTCTTTCCCAATTTCTCTCAAAATGAATTTCTTGCTTACTCTGACGACTGTGTCTAAACTGAGTTTTGTTATTGTGTTTTTTCTCCTCGGTTAACCGCAGGTAAGGCCAGGTACTTCATACACGTCTATCCTTTTACACATAACAGAACAAAGCAAATGAAAATGTCAGATTCTATTTGTACCCTGTAAAAGAGATTTCTATTTTGTGAAGCATTTCCTTAGGGTTTTCACTCGAAACGAGAAAAGGCCTTTGAATTTGAAGGAGTGGAAATCCTCTCCTAAAATATATGAACCAAGAATAACTTGAGTGGTTCCAAATCATTATAAAATATATTCTATGCAGGATACCGCGATAAACATAATTACAAATTGGCTCTTGTTAACTCTGTCAAATGACAAAAATTCTCATAATTAGGCAACCTGGAAGCAACGAATCAAAATGGATTTAAATTTACATTAACATTTGCTTGAATGAGATGACGCACACAGGATATTAATTGTAAGTTGACGATTCCTAACCTATCTCGAAAACTGCTAGTGATTTTTTTCTGAGACCGCGTGTCTCTTCAATATCCCATTCCACTGGATATCTTTGAAGGCCAAGGAGACCCACCCGTAAAATGGAATTTATACCGGACACCGAAAAAAATAATGGGATGTAATATGCTCCCAAGGTAAATGAGTCTAAAATCTAGATATGCTCCATTTTATCCAAGCTCCGAACATCTCTGTAGTTGTTTCCTTGGTGAGTGAGAGTAACGCACATTTTATTTTACAACAGGTAACCACCATACCATTTCCCAGGTAAAGTCGTCTGGGGAGAATGAGGTAATTCAAAATGAGCAATATATTTCCTCCCTGAGCTGCTCTCTCTTCCATGCCTCAGTAAATATGTATGCTCCTTGCTGCACAATAAACAAGCATTGATGCTGCAGCTAGAGAAATGGAGACAGCCAACTCTATTATATGAGATACAAGGTTAAGTAAACAAGGGAAGGATATGCGATCTCTAAACTACACGTCATTCATACTCTGGTCCATATACACATCCTCATACACAAATCCCATTCCCATAGAAGGGAAAAGAAGAAAAATTCTCGAGAAAAAAAGGAAAATTCGAGCATGCGAGTGAAAGCGAAGGTGTAATAAAAAATTCAACTCACATACACAAATCCCATTCCCATAGAAGGGAAAAGAAGAAAAATTCTCGAGAAAAAAAGGAAAATTCGAGCATGCGAGTGAAAGCGAAGGTGTAATAAAAAATTCAACACAGAGAAGACCCTTCGGTCTGTAAATTTAATCCTTGGACTACTTCCTCTTCTCCTTGAAGCATCACATACCTGTATTTTTACTGCCTATAATTTAACATTACCATAGCTTACGACGGAGCAATCTTCCATATGTTTTGCACTGTTTTTATTAATCCTAATGCTACACTCTCCTTCATTCGTATCTACTCTTGTGCATCTTATTATGGATATATAGTTTGGCTATGTTTGATTCTGGACTGGATCCATGCTTGCAAGAGAGAGGAGCCACTTCAGTCATTCATTGTATGTGGAGTTAAGAATTCTTTAGCTAATCTTCAAGAGCCATGCAGAGCTAAGCATATTATGTAGCGTGGGAGCTGCATGAGTAGAGAAGCAAGAGAGCTTCTACTTATTTGAGCTTTTTTGTTTGCTGTTTACTTTATATCTCGAAGGCATGTTTTCTTTTCTCCTTTTTCTCTAACAAAGTCAAAAACTGAAAACTCTACAAGCCATCGGGAATATATATAACATCTCACATAATATGCAAACTTCTATTCGAGGCTGAACCCCTTCATATTTGTTTTCTCTCTTTATATTTTCCCCATACACAATGCATATTGTGGTATGGAGTATTGCAAGCAAGGAGTTTTGCAAACAGATGCAAGATAATATGTATACAATGTACAAGATCAACATAACGAACTGAGCATATTGGTGCAGTATACATTCTTTTGTGGCTTCTGCTCCTTGTTTGTAGCTGAGGAGAGGGCTCACAAAGAGAAATCAGAAAACCCCTCTTGATTACCTTGTTGGATATTAGATTGAAACACTTTCCCTCCTCCTTTCTCCAAGGGTTGGTTATATTGCTGAGAAAATCCTTGGGGATTTCCTCTCTGAGAGAAAGAGGCACGAGGCAAGAAATATGTGGCTGTTGTAAACTACCCAGAAAGCTGGTAATGATGTTGGATTCTAGATGCATTATTCTTTTTCGCACTGTTCCCAACCCAAAGAGTGTGTGTTACACTGAGGGTAATAGTAATACGAGCTGTTTAGTGTTGAGCTATACGAGTATTGCTTGAATTGCAGTGAAAACACTAGTTCTCTTCCTCGAATGACCAATTTTATAGGGAGTAATTGAATTACTCTCCATTTTCACATGGTGGAATAAAACAAACTCTTGTGGCCTTGTGGATTTCATTCAAATCCATTTTGTAGTTAGCGCCAGACTCTCTTGTGGTGTTTTATATTGTGAAAGCGATACTTTCGTTGGGTTGAATCTGAAAAAGGAGATTAAGTGTGTATGTGTGAGTAAATGTAAACCACTTAAGTAAATATATGTTGGGAAATGGGATAACTTCTGCATATGAAAATCCGCATATGAAATTGATAGTTTATATAAAACCGGATCACGACTTGGTGTATTCGTGCTTGGAGAAAGTAGGCGATGTTGGAGTACCATGTTGATGCTCACGATCGTTGAACTAAAACCTTTTCTTTAAGGACTGTAATAACAATGCATTAAGGGAGCATAACACGAGAGAGAAAAAGACTTTTCACGTATTTCTTGGACTCTGAGACAATGAAAACCTTCCTAAAAACTTTCTTCTACTTCACTCCTTGTTTTTAGAAGAGAAAAGTAGAAAGGAAAATAAAAGAGGTACATTTTCATTAGCAAGATGAGTAAAAAACTAGAGGTAGTATCAATTCCCCTATATGTTTCACCACCAGAAGCCAGCTAACCTTCCTAATCTTCATTTCTGCGTTTACTTGAAGAAATGAGATGGTGGTGCATTATACCTAAAGTTTCCACGCGAGTGCTGTGTGTAATGAAATGGCTCCTATGTCCTCTCGCCTTGAGATCAAATGAAAATGCAAACAAACTCTCTCTCTCTCCCTTTTCCGCTCATTTCACGGTAAACCTTGACTACTCTCCTGTATATATTCTAATATATTCTGCTATCCCCATTTCTTTGGATATTCATAACGCAAGCTTATACACACACTTCATTCACTCTGGAAAATGGGGGAGTTTATGCAGACATTGAAAAGAGTCCATTAATTCCTTCAAAGGTGTGTTATCTTCTGATTTTATGAAGAGTAACGCTACTATTCCCTATATTTCACATGTATTCTTCCATTGTAATGAGAAGAAGGCTAGAAAGCTTTTCCTTTTCACTTCGGAGTGGACACTATTGCCAAGATCATCTCACAATCTACCTTCCTTTTAAAAGTTTTTTTATACAGTGGAGGAGTTGAAAATCGTATATTTTCTCTTTAACCAGAACATTCCCTTTTCCGCATTCAATGTATTCTCCATTCTTCCACAGAGGATCACACGTTCTCGCGCCACCACTCCATTAAAATGTGAGTCCCTTGATGACAAAGTAACGTGAGAGAGGGGTAAAAGCAGTGTAATAAAGCGGATCCTATTATCATCATCAACCTTGTAGAGATGGGTTCATGAAAAGGGAAGTGAGCAAAAGAAGCGATAACAACACTATTTGCTTTTTATATATTCACATGTGCTCCCATACATACATACACATGATGTTTTTTCATTGAAAACCCCTATCGACTCTGTAAGTACAATATAATGTACACATATATATATATATATACTGAAAGAGTTTGGTTTGTACAATGAAGGACAATGGACTGCGTATTTTACGACTGTACAATTTTCTCTGAAACATGCCAACTCTCAACAGATTTTTCTTTGCGGGAGTGTATTAGACCTTCCTGAAGTTGTAAGGCAACCAAAAGGAAAGAAAAACTTCTTTCGTTGAGATAAGACCCATACTGTGTTTGTGTGTGGTCCATTCTGTCATCAGTTCAAGCAGGTGAAGGGAAAGAAAGGGAAAAAGGCAGGTCATAATTTCCCCTCTCTGTGATCCCCAAATGATTTGCCGTGAGGGGAAACGAAGACGAAGAGACTAGTTTTTTCCGGAGTTGGCAAGAGATAAAACTAATGTAATGTTTACTCTTTTCTTCCTTATCTTCTCCTGTTGCTACCTTTACCTTTCTTTTTGCTTGCTCATTCGCAAAAATGTCAGTAAATACAGATGTGAAGATGTGATCAAAAGAGTAAATGGGAATGTGTTGTTAGTTTGGTGGATGATACATCATCTCATAAACAATCCCTGAGAAATAAATAAAACTCCATCAACATCCAATCAAGGAACAACAATCAACAATTTTCTGTGTTTTGCTTTTCTTGGAAATACACGACAAGACAAGGAACGTAGATTCGGAGAATGGAAAACACTCATTAGTCTTACGCCTAGAGAAGATAAAGGAGAAAACGAAAGAAATTGTTGGGTGGTACTAAAATAGGGAGGAAAGAAAGTTGAGCTTTTTTTCTCGAAAGTAAGGGAATGAAACTAGCGCAATACTGATAATGTGTAATTCGAGCTGGCAAGGAAAAAAACTCGAGTGTTTTAGTTGTTTCGGACTTATTGAGCTGTCGGATTGTGTACATTCCTATACATGGTTTGTCGAGTTCCTTTATCTTTATATACGAGAACATAAAACAGATCTAGTTTTTCTTATACTTATTTTGACACTGTTGCTGCTCCTCTCCCTGTGTCCAATAAAGAGGGAGCAAGTAGACTTGAGCCAAGTTTCAGCAACAGGTTCACTTTTTCCACTGCTTGGCTCTAGGAAAAAGTTACATGGTGTGATGATGCGGTTATGCACATTACTCGGTGAGATATGTATCTACGGT
>JAHZNA010000819.1:0-15639 GCA_027743935.1 Sinodicranocentrus sp. ZH6 | reverse complement strand
ATGACCACCGGATTATGTACATCCGTGATAAAAATGAATCCTACTCTTCGTGCTCAAAGACTTCTTTAAAAAAAACTTATTTGTCTAGCCATTCAACCATTTGAAATGCATCGCTTCATCAACTTTAAGCTTGTCTTTAGTTTGCGTTTCCATTCAAACCTCTTCTTCTGATAATCGAATTTTCATCCTCACTCTTTTCTTCGTATTGTAATTTCTTAACGATTTTGGCATTACAAGCATGTGGTAATTGGCAATTTCGCAAGACACCGAAAACAGCACGTTAGCAGAGCTTTAGTGAGAAAACAAACACAATTTCAAAAAGCATTTTGAATTTTATTGTAAGTATACATATAAGCTTGCCTGCTTTTGTTTTCTTGTGCATTCCATTATCACCCTTTTGTCTCCATTTTTTGTGTAAAGTATACGGTTGCATTGTGTATTGTTTATATTTCGATATTATGACTGACTATTTGAAAAAAATACTATTTGTATTCTATTCCCTTGTTTTTAAGATTTATGAAAAATTACTTGCTAACCAAGCCAAGATATAAGGTATGCTGTGTAATTAATTACTGTAGGTATAAAACTGGCTTGACTAATCTCAAGTGTAAAGGCGGTTATGAAATCTATCAGGTTTATATTTTTACTTCAATTCTTTGCTTGAAATCCCTTTTGTCTCCTCACTCATGCATTACATGACATCCTTCATTACCGTGCAGTCAAGTAAACCTGAGAAAACATACCGGATCAAGTTTTGAATCACATTTTATTACCTTCTTCGGCTTCCTTGTGTGCTCTCTTTGACTTGTTTTGTTTTGCTAATTATCATTTAGTTAAGTGCAACTTCTCAGATGATATGATAAGGAGCTTGTCTTGTAATACACAGGAAAAGTGGCTCCTGCGTTTAAGGATGGAGTATTTATGTGGTCAGCTTTTAGAATTTATCGTTTTTCATTTAAAATTAGCTTGTATATTAAGCAGTGTGTAAGAAGAAAGAATCATGCAAGTTTGTGGTACTTTCGCTGTAGTGGATAGACATTGTTTACATCCTTATCATATTTCTGCTTGATTACGTGCACATTCTAATTAACAAATCTTTCAAAATCATGTTTTCGTTCTCAAATTGTATTTCATAACATTTCAAATAACTGAAACTTCACATACTATATTGTATGGTAGCCTAAATGCTTAGCGCGCCTTCTTGAAAATCTCTTGCACCCTGAAGAATTTATTTGTTTTTGTCTAATAATGCCGAAAGACTTTAAAAGGAAAATGAAAACAGATTCCAACAGTTTACCGTCTAGACTTCCTAAAGCTGCGTGAAAAATTTGATATCGTGTCAGTGTCGCATAAGAGCTGGTAAAGTTCGAGCCATATTTTATTCAACAATGTTTCAATCTCATTGTTTTCCCAGCTTACACATGTTGGCGGTTCTCTAGCAGTCAATGATTCTTTTGCGGCTTTGCCATATGTGACAATATACTATATGGATCAATATGGTATTGTATGCTAGGTATAATCCTAGTTGGGACTTTAGCCGTAACATGACGATCACATCATCATCACATCTTCTTCCATTACCCCACGCAACTGTCTTGTCAAGGATGTAGTATCTACCTGTCAGTAAAATCATGTCACTTAATTAACGAGTCAGAAATTTTACGACAGATCATGCAATACATGTGACAGTTCATCCTTTAGGAACGCCAACCCGTGTAGGTGACTTATCTTGCTTTGTTTTCGCTTTTGTCGAATGCTGTATAAAAATTGAAATACATCCGTATATGTAGATTATTTGCTCTGCATATGTAGAAACATAAGACATCACTTGAATTTGTAACTTACTGTCAAGATTTTTATCTATGAAAATGGCACAGTATTGTTCCCTGTCAAAATCTTGAAACGTCATAAAAATGATTGTCTTGATTATCGGGCTTGTGACAAATGTGTGTATTTTTTTAACAGTGGCTTGCCAATACCAACTATGATTCAATGAACTCTTTCTCTTTTTTGTTTTTAATGTGTTACACATGTACGGAATGTATTCGTTTTAAAACAATTTACAAGTGGTTCCTTATTCGGTTCGAACATTTTCAGGCGATCACCATAATATGCACTTGTGTTGCATTATAAAAAAGCCATATTGAAAGGAACTGTCGGATGAAAGGAGATCAATAAAAGCTTTGTGTATGTACAACGCAGTGGTATCGTGGGTGGTTTACATTGCACTCAAGAGGAAAACATGTTCAAGCCAATATTACTCGTTCTTTTGCCAAGAAACACGATATTGTCATCTCAAAGTTGAAAAACTTTGGTCGAACTTGAACCGGATTCAGTTCCAGTTCATAAAGTACGCATGGGATTCCTTTCAGGGAAAATTAGAAACGAGTCATTTTACCAGTTTAATGCAACTCTGAGCTGCAACACAATCGTATTTCCGTGTAGACGCTGATTGCACGAATTCTTTGCTACACTAAAAACAATAACTGTAGCAATAAATGCACTTTACCGGTCTGTTGTAAATGAGGTAGTTGATACTTCACATAGATGCAACGATCCACAATTGCCTATATACATTGTGTTAGCCATTCAGTTTCAATTGTGGAATTACTAAAGTTTCATCAGAGGCAGAGGATTTGATTTCAGTTTTATTACGACGGAACACAACAGCGATTTGCTTAATATCTTTTCAGAATTGCTGACTAGGTTCACTTGTGTTGAGTACTTTGTAAATGTGGATATATTTAGAGTTTACAGAGTTGAATTTAATACGCTTTCACTGGAACACAGAGCCAAAATATATTTACATCCAACTTCCAAAAATCAATTTTGCTACATTCAGAATGAAATGTTTAAAATGCGTTTCTTTGTTCAAAATGGTGAAGGAGGGAACTTCGGAAAATTTAATCTAGATAATAGGAATCTAGATTGCATTGTATCATGCATTTTACCATCGTTTAGAAGATATGTGAAAGGTATGCTCACATTCCAGTTCTCTGGATGTTGTACTTTTTCTTTGGCTTCAGAGAATACATGTAATCACTGCGTTTCAGGAATTATGGATCGTTATTTTACGGGATCAAAGTAAACAACACTAGCAGTCTATAAATCGATTGGTGTCTGTTGGCTATGTACATATTCATTGCAGCTGGAATAATTAAATTATAAAAGTTAATTATCCTGCGAAAAATAAGTAAACTGCATTTTCAAAATAATTACAAAACAGTCTGTTTCATATTCCGAGTTTGTGAGCATTCTAGCGTTTACGGTTTCTCGTAAAAGAAAATTGTCGCCACACGTGCAAAGAAGGATGAGAAAATGTTCCACCACGCGATGCTGCGTAGGAAGCAGGCTATCTGTTTCAAAGAAATTCCCTAAAGGATTTCGTCCGACCTAGTCCTGAATCTGTTTGACGGTTTTTTAAGCTTCATGCATCACGTATGTTGTATGTTTACTGTTTGCAATATTTACATTATTTGACCCACGTGGCTACGAAACCAACTTTTTAGTCAACTGTAAAATATTCTACAGTCAATATCTTCATCCATTCACTTCACACAAGAAGGAAACTTGTGAATTCCGAGCTACACACAGAAAATCTAAAGCTTCATTCACGAGAAACTCTATTTATCTTTTGTAAAAAATTCATTTCACAGTAAAGCACATCTTTTCTCGAGAAAATTTCCTCAAAACCAGAACCAGTCACATATACCGCATTTCACGCCGAGTGACCGCCCCTTCATCTAGCTTTCATGTATAGTTTTATTTCATTGTTAGTTTTGTTTCATGTTTCTCCCCTTTTCCCTGTTTTGTATTTACGACAAAGGCTCCTCACTGGAAGTGGTAATTTCATGAGCTACATTGCTATCCTCGGCTCATATATTTCAAAATAGGCATGTGCAGTCTAATAAAGAAGAGTATACGAGAGAAAAGAGAGAGAGAGAATAATTTCATGGAAAAATGGAACAGGAAAAGACGCAAAGCAGTGAAACAACATGGTTGTCGATGAAAATGATAATGATGATGATAATGATTCTAAAGATAGAGTTCCTTCCTTATTATTACTAACAGAGTTCATCATGAACTGAGAAAGTCAACTTGAATACACCCCTACGAAAGCAATACAACTTCTCTTCTTTCATGTCATTCTACATGAAACTTGTGAATGTGATGATGTGTAAGTCTCTAAAACACAAAAAACACTTTCCTCTTAACTTGCAGGAAGTTATGTATCCTCAACTAGTGGAAGTAGTATATTCATATTAAACCTCGAAGCTTCTGGTCCTTACGACTTCTCAGATAAGAAATTGCTGACAGACATGCTTCTTTTTATGAGTGCAACCAGAGATATTGGTATACAGGAGGAGTTTCCTCTCACTAAAAACCAGGAACTATGCAACATTGCAAATTGCAAGGAGGGAGTTAAATGCTCAGACGGTATTATTTGACTGTTGGCTTATTCTTTCTTTCCCCCTCTATCTATGTTCCCTTCCACGTTTGTTTTGTCAAAGAAATGAAAGTGATAGTCACTTTCTTCCAAGTGGATGGACAGCTTGTAAATAAGCGGGTAAAAAACGCCAACTTGTTATAAAAGGAAAAAATAAGGAAAGTTAAGTAAGTTTCATGAACTGAAGCAAGCAAATTGCTAATATGTAAGATCTCTCAAGAGTGGAACAGAGGAGAAAAAACCAAGAGAGAATATATCCTGAACAGGGTATTTCTACTTCAAAGTAATGCATATGCATAAACACTGACTTTGACAGTAGATGCATTCTTCTCCAGGAATAGTTCGGCATGTAAAAGCTGCTGTTGTAAATAGTCACATCACGACAGAAAGATAAGTAACCAACTATGCATGACATGACATGTCCAAGATGGTTTTGTTTACTTGTCTCTCACCATTATTTCTTCCGCCGCTTAGTTGGATAAGGGATGTAATAAAACGAGCAGTAGAAATAATAGTAGTTGAGAAGATAAGATCCTTTTTTGACAGCGTTATATCGAAAAAGCACATTCCTTTATATGCGTATCATTTTCGATGCAGTATAAGTAGCGTCTTGAATAGCCTCTGTAATTGTTCTCGGTGAACAAAAAAGCTATCTCATTACTATTGGCAGTGTAGCACAACTTTACTCAATAATTTACAGACCATTGACCACAGACAAGTATGACTGGTGAATTTGTGATGATTTCATTAGTTATTGACTCGTCCTATGATGATGGGATGATACTGCTACTGGTTTGATTAGGTCAACCATGAAAATAGAACATTGAACGAGAATATTATACCAACTAGATTGACATCATATTGTCTCTTTTTGGGAATATTTAATGGACAAAAGTTCTCAGACAGGGTTTTCTTTTGCACATAGATATCCTTCCTGACCTGTGATACCTACTGTATATTAGACTGGTCTTTATCAATACACGAGGGTTGAGTAAGTTGGGATGTGTAATAATTTTTTATCAGATTCCTCCTCCCGGCAAAAAAATCACTGACCTGGGATATTGCAAATCCTGTCCTAGTTAGTTGGTAAAGTCGAACCTTGTTTCTGCTTTTGCGATTTTTTACTTTCCCGAACCACTCTCAATTTGAAAGCGTCAAAAAGTTTGGATCTTATTTTATGAGGAAAACTCAATCCTATATCGTCTGAACAGTCCAGTCGATATTAGCTTGAATTCTACTAGGTTGGGGCTAGGTAATGTACGTATTTATACAGTGACGTGGGTGGGCAGTTTTACGTTGTTGCACTTACCAGAGAAGCGTTTCAATTACCAGCTCAACATGACATACGTGCAACTAGGCACACATATTTTACAACTTGCCTTTGGGAAACTCTTCGTTATTATCCTCCTTTCCAATTCGGATTTTCCCCTCTCACAGTGGAAATCCTACACGAACACTAATATTATTATGACACACAAGCACAACTGGGAAGTGAGCGTCATCCTCCAAACAGAAGAAAGGAAAGTGAAAAAAAAGTTAAGAAAAGGGGAGGAATATACAGATCTCACTTGCACATCGGAACGGAATATTTATGACAAAATTATTGATACTCCCAAAAATCATAGAGAAACGGGGACAGGGAGTAGTAAATCGACGGATAAAATAGAAGTTAGTTTTTTAGAACTCTTTTCCTACCACTTTTTTCTTCTCTGGGACTCGGTTTCCTCTTTGGTTTTACTTTTTCTATAGTTTCCCGTGTTTACTAGTCTACACAGTGATTCATCTATACAACCCCTTGTTTGATACTGGGAATTGATACATATTATCAGATTCGTGGAATGTATACGATATTGCTAATAAATCAAGGAGAGAATACGGCCCATGCTGAAGTCAACGTATACGTAGCTTCTATTATACTCTATTGAATTTTTTCATGTAAAATTTATTACTTGCAGGTTGTTTTTTCACGTGATATTTCTTGCAGTCCTGGTGCACATGTATAATTTTACTTTAATTGAATGAAAAGCTTATGTGAAGTCGCTTTGTTAGATTTTTCCCTTAAAGTTTATTACCTTTGATTTGGGTGCAAGTGCAGAAAAGAGTAATGAATAGACACGGGAAGGAAAATGGCAAAAAAAGCAGGGGTCATTTATTGTTAATCTGTCTTGAAAAGAGTAAGTGGACATTTCACGGTGCACAAAGCTCCATGAGAATAATCCAAACCTGTAACGAAAGAGTTGGCTTAAAGTGCACGTATACATTTCCGAGAAAAATATTTCAAAAAGAGTAGCTAATTTGTTTTCTCTTCTAAAGGATTTTGTGCAATCTGAGCACTTTCCAAAAGTTTTATGTTGCAGATGTGAGATAATGATTCAACGAGATTTTGAAAGGGTAAACTATATCCATCCTTTACTGCGTATGAATGAACTGCGACTTTTTGGAAATGAAAGTATCTAAAGTTTGACTACTATCTTTTTTTGCTATGTGTGTCATTAATATGTATGAGATGGGAAGATAGTTGTGGTGAGAGCGTAGCCTTGTCACCAGAAAGAGGTGGATTTTATTATGGATTATTAAGAGGAGAAACGCCTTTGCAGGCTGAGTAAGTCATCCATCGTCAACAGCCGTACACGACACTCGACACTTTTGTCTTGATGATTAATTGGATGTAATCAAGCCGACGAGGAGACCTACCACCAATCACATTCACACTGCATTTTCTTCAGGAAGGAAACAATGGGGCTCTTAAGTTGTTCCTTGGTTTTGGATTACTGTCGCCGCAGAGTAGATTATAAATGTATGGTTATTATGACGGTGGTCGCGGTTAGCTAAGAAGAATGATTGAGGAGCTGTTAAAGTGAGCAGATTCATTTGATTTCTTTCAGCCTCTTCCTCGAATATTTAATGGCTTTTCTCAAGCTAGGAAATATAAAGTTGGATAAATGAATATGTACCTAAGTCAAGTATAAATGTTCTTAAGTATAATGCAAAGCTATGCAAAGTATGGATGGAAATAATCTAGCTGGCAGCATGTAAGGATGTGAAAAGTAAATTGCTCCAAGTCATAAAAAAGTAAGAAAATTGGGGAGAGATCACAAGAGTAAAATGCAGATGTGGGTTTTACGATATAACATATATAACAAAGTATTTGGAGAATATGTACAGTTTTTTATAAGCCTCAAGAAATTTGCATTTCCAGGTTATTTTAAAAGATTGAACAAGCAAGCTATATTTTCGCTCCATTGACTTGACACATTCAGACTTGTTCCTAGTCAATATTCCTCTGTCGGATGAGAACAAGCAGGTTATTCTACAAAGTCTTCAAATTGTTATGGTATGACATGACAGTTATCCCATTTTCAGTGGAAGCATATCAATTTTGCTCATTCAACCGTCTATAACAGATCTTTGACTGGGTTAGGTAAAAGTGAGAACTTTCACTGGCCCCGTGTGAAAAGAATGGAGGGCACTCTATTTGCAAAAAAAGAGAGGAAAATGTGTTTTCTTTCAGCTACCTTTCATTCTGCTGGCAAAAATAAGCAAGTTTTTAAATGATAGGAGTGGGAATATTATCTGTGCTCGTTGCAGTTTGTGGTTTCGCTCAATAGAGCTGTTAAAATGAGACGTCCTATGGAGTGGTGTGTAAGTTGGGCGAAAAAGAACTTTTCCAGGATTCCAGTTATGATTACGATGATCAAGAGACTTTTGAGGTGGCCTTTTTTATCATCCGAAAATGTATTCATGCATGCAACATCATTAGGAACACGGACCACCTCCTTCTATACCTAATTTTTCTATGGTGCACAGGCCCAATAAAAAGTATATGAGCCAGAATCAGAGAACAGAGAGATGAATAGATGATGTATAAGATCTATATAATCTCCAATATAGTGATATTGTAAAGTATTGTGAAAGAATAAAACACCAAGTTTTATAATATAACTCTTTAGCTATTCGTATAAAGTTTATATGTCAGCGTTCACGGTTTTGCGTAGTTTCCCTTGCTTGACATCAAAACAGTATTTTACATTAGGGCAGCCGATCCATTAATGACTTAATCACAAAAGTAGACACCTTTTTCTATTTACTAAATGAAGTATGTAACCCACCCACCCACCAAACTGTGAAAATAGCACTTTCTCCTTTTTCATGAATTATTCCGAGTCCTTTCGTGAGACACATAATCGTACAGATTTAATATAAGGAAGATCATAATATCAAAGAATTCGATCGGAATTGGTTTTCTCAAATCCTTCCCTCGATCTCCATGCATGATATTTATTATCACAGAAAACATATATATAATGTACCTATAAATTCCTACGATGATAACAATATCCTTTTTCTATTGTTATTCTCTCTTGTCATAACCACAAAAATCTCTTTTTTCCTCTACAGGAACGAGAATTGTAGAACTTTGCTTTGATGTTCTTTCGTAGATTCTTTGTCGGAATGAAATTTTTAGGTTTGAGCTAGAGTATGTATGATATTCCAAAGTGCTTTAGTTGTAAACATGTAGTTTTGAGATGAAGAGGTGATTCTTTGACGCTGAAAAGTCTCGCCTTATGACTGTGTAGTCACTGTATAGCCATAGCCTTAACTTGCCTCTTCTAAGGAAGGATTTGGGAAAGCTGTTTAATGGAAGTATTACAGTATGTTTACCACAGAAAGGCTTGAGTCATTCATCGTAAAATTTTGTCTGCTTACGGCGTTACATACCATACACGTATTAATCGCATAGACCGACAGCCGCATCTCGTCCGTCTTCATTTCCCCTTGCCATTTCATGTCGTGCTCATTAATTTATGCTGAAGGAATAATTGCATTTCCACATCAACATATTAATCGCTCATGTAACGTGAATGTGCATGTAATCCTCTGTCGGAACAGGTATCAATCATTTTCCGTGTCTGTTAATTTGTAAAACTATCTGTATGAACGCTGAGTGCGTGTACACACTTTATACAAAAAACGTCATGGGCAAACAGAAAAGTCGAATGCTTATGCATAGCCAGTAGCTATAATTAATTAAGACGGAAGCGTATCGCATTTTATGCGTATCATTATTATGAAAATGGTATGAAGCATGAAGTAACGACTACTGATAAGAATGCATTCATGTGAAAAGTATTTGAGGTGAGGCTGAGTGAGACATTGCCAACGACGTTGTCTCTGGCGGATAGGCATATTGTCAAATAATTTACTTAATTCCTCATGTACTGCTTCACAGAATCTTCATAAATGTTTCGACTCTGTGTTAATGGCCAATGTAAGTGGAAGTCGATGAAAATTACTTATGCAGGATTAAGTCCACTTGGATTCTCTGGTGATTTTAATATTTTATAAGTTTAGTCTTATACAATGTACAGTTGGTTGTTTCAACATTTGCAATCAAGAAACTTAATGACGCCATCATACTATCAAAGTTTTTGTAAATACATTTCAAAAAATATTTCGAATCGGATATTAACTTTTAGTATTTCAGTCAAGCAACATGAGCTTTTAACAGATATCCATTACACACGCATATAATATTGAACATGTGTGTATCTTTTTGAATCAGACTGGCTGACATGTTTTATGCATGTGGTATTAAATAGCCGTACGATTTAACATTAAAACCAAGTTTACGTGCATTACTCGCATTACACATGGCCACTTTTGCAATGGATACCTGACCGGAAAATCTATGGGCAGCATTACGTCTGCTCTTTTCACAACCAACAAGAAACAAACTTGATGATCAGTGTGATAAAGAGGGATTTGGTGATTTGCCTCCATATTTGGAAGGCAGACCTTAATAAGCATGATTTCCATATTAGGAGGAGTATTTTGTGATACACAGAGTCATTACTTCAGGTTTAGGACTTGTGGCTATTTGTTGTCTTGTCTAGAATTCAACAGAGAAAAGTCAGTAGGAAATACTGCTACTCATGCAGTGTGACATTCGATGTATTAATCGTCAAACAGATATTGCTCACTATCTCTTGCACATCAAACTTCTCAAATTTACTCAATCCTCTACCACAGTCTTGAAAATAAGTGCGTTATCACTCGCTGGTAGTTAAACAAGCCTACGTAGATCCAGCAGAGAGGAGATATTTTCATCAGTCATTTGTTTGTTTTTAAGCCAAAACTTTAGCCATAATTTGAGGAAAGATGAAAGCTTAAGCTTTTACATGCATTGACACTAAGAGAAAAATCTGGGCAGGACAAGATGCTCCTCAGGATTATCAAGGATTCCGTTAAAAACTTTGTAAACCGTGAGAACTCTTATGACATAACTCTCACTTGAAAGTTGTGTAGAGCACGCTTGACATGCGTATTTTTGTACGAGTTTGGCATGGTATCTGTATGACAAAACCTCTGAATAAAACTTTAAGTGCGCGCCTCTTTATGTTACGCACTTTTAAGAGAAGATGATGATGATCCCCTACCACATGGGATTAGCCTGTCTTGGAAAGGTCAGATAGAAAGTACAACGGCATTTAAGAATATTGTACTCAAGACAAGATTGAAATGCGTAGGGAAGCAATCAATGCAACGTTTTATACCCGAAAGCATAATATTTTCTCAGCTTTCGTCCCATTTACCCCGACACAAATGACAAAGGTTTTTTGCAGGGTTTAAGCCTCTTAAATCCCAACTCCTCATCGTGCATGCTCCCAACTAACATGACTTTCATTTTTAGTCTTTAAGCTATCCTACAACTGGAAATGCATGATATGAAGATTGTGTGTTCAACGCACTTTTACGCACGCTACTTTCAACTAAACTCTTGAATGACCTGGATTGGCCGGTCTGTCTTTTGTGAACTGTCCTTCCATGCTTATATGCGTGGTTGTAATGATAAGTACATTTATACTTTGTTTGGAGGAGCTTCCACATAAAAGAATTTTTCAGCTGGTTCATTTCCAGCGGAAGATGAGAGGAAGAAAAAGAAGAGTGAAATAATGGAACATTTCTCAAATGTTAAAATTCCAACTGCTTTTCAAACAGGCAGACACCACCACACGCAGAAATGATATCGAAGAGGGTGTTGTACTTTTAAGAGGCAAAGCGGACGAGACTCTTTTAGCTTGTTAGTTTTTTTTCACTGAATATTATTTCTCTGCGTACTTACGCACGCTTTTGTGCGTAAAACGTAATGACTTTGAGTTTGGCTCTTGGAACCGAGGCACTTGGCTCAAAATGGAAATGGATGGAATCTTTATGAGCAAAAGTTTACTTAAAGTCTTGAAATTCTCCTTCCTTGTTTTCTCTCCAGGCTTAGAGGATGGGAGCGGCGAAGTAGTACAAATGGGCATTTAAACAAAATATGAGTAGTCTTGTGCGTACTTTGTTTTACGTATATTGCCAGCAAACACAAGGAGCTCTTTTGACTTTTATATTGCCCAGTTCAATACATATTCACCACATGAAAAAAAAATCTGCGTATAAAGACGCTCTTTTCTAAGGAAATGAAAGTTTTCTACACGAATACCTCTCCTGTACTATATGGGAGAGTTGGAAGTGCACACGAGTTCAAACATCAACATGCGTACATGTTATTTATAGCTTGGAAACGCAAGTAGTTTGTGTGCGTAGAGATAAGTGTGTGAGTAGAAGCGTAAACAGAGAAGTGGCAGACTTTTTATATATAATTTTTTTCATCATGAAGTGTAGTTTTTTCGGGGTGTTTAACAACAGCCCAAGATTTTTTTTACATGGGTAATGCATTCATGATACTGTAATAATAACTCTTCACAAAGCACTCAACTGGCAAATAAATAAAATATTTTTTGCCACATGATACGCACTAATGCTAGCTAAATTTAGTCTTGTGCGAAATATCAGAAAGAAAAAGTTTGAGATTACAAATTTCTGGGGGAAAAAATACGGCTTTGGAGATTTTTTTGCCTGTTTTTGCTTTCCTTTTAAGATGAAAAATGTTTGTGCGTAAGAGCTGAAAAACAATTAAGCTTAAATTTATGTGGCACGCACAAGTTGTTAAAAGTACATTTTGCGCGATAAAAAAGGGTTTAGATGAATGGAATAAATGGATGGCTGTTGTTTCTCGTGTGGAAAAAAGTTTTGGCCAATTGACATTCCTTGTGATACTTCTACTATTGTGTTATTGTTTACAACAATGCCTTTTCAAGAAGATATAAGGATAGGCGTATTTAACATTTAACATTTTGCACAAAACATAACTTCTTGTAGCGCCTTGAACGTACTGTGAACGCAATGTTTCATCGACAGATACTACCAGAAAGGCTATGCACATTTTGTCCATATGCATCATTATCATTAAATCATTATCATGCTTTTGCTATTACTCTCGGTCATGACCAGCTCATTATGTTCCGATGCTAGTTTGTTCAATTATTTGTTCCAGAAGAGCAAATTTTATCAATCTATAATTGACCGAATTAGTTCGGTCCTTCAGGGATTAAGTTTAGCCTATCAAATCCATCCAAAATAAAAGTTGTACCATGATACGTGTCTATACATTTATTGTTATTTTAATTCGATTTTAAAAATCATATTTTTATTCTTAACCCTGCAGTCAAAGTCTGTCTGGTTTTCTTCAACTTTTGGTGTGGCTAAGATGACGACAACACGTCATCAGCAGATCAACTCGCATAGGTCTTGGTTTCGATAAAACTTCATGTCATGTTGATATGACGGCTGCGTCAAAACCTTAAGCGACGTATGCCTTCCCTGACAGAAATAGTCAAATCAAATGTAGCCATCATCCAATCAATGCGAGCATCACATCGCCAGCTCAGCGTGATTTCATGTAACAAATCACAAGGAAAATCCAATTCAGAAGAAATCCTTTGATCACACATGTAGATGAAAATAAGTGGAATGCTCATGCAATATATGGTGCACATATAGGTATATTTGTCAAAGTATCGATTCCGTTTCTAGATAAATAGAATGTATACAACCCTATTTCACCAGTTTTTTTAGCCATTCAGGTTAAAAATCTGAAGAAGCTGGTCTAACTAGACAGACACAGTTGTTTCTACTTGTCTACACACCACAGACTAAAGAGACAAGCACGTATAATTTTCTGATTATGATGCCTCGTTGCATGTAAAATTCGATATTTCTCCTTCCATTTTTTTACAAAAGTTAACCATCTCGCTATTAAGCTGCAACATTGAGACAATCCTCTACCTCCGAGTCTCTCATTATGTTCAAATTTATTGTGAAATAATGAGAAAAAATGAGATTCCCCGATTTCCCACGTACATCCATCAAGTCTTTACGATGAAAAGTTTCCACTTACGTTAGAATGGAACGGGAGTGTCAGCCTGTTTACTTTTATCTTGACAATTTCTACAGCTAGCTGAGCATTTTAGGGAAATTTACGGCAAGATAATTTTCCTCATACTGAGCAAAATGGGCTTGATGAGAAAATATATAAACCAGAAGGGAAAACCATGTTCGCTGTTAAATATTGGGTAAAAATGAATTTGACTTTAAGTCAGGCCCAAGTCTTTAGCAAGTTAATTTACAATCTTAGTCTGTGGAAAGCGGTCACACGGCAGATTTCGACTTCTTCAAGAGATAATGTATGAAGTCAAGTGTCTCCTCAGGTTGTCAGCCTCTCTATCCTTAACGAAAGGATAATGAAGTATAAGTTGGCCTAGGCTAGGGAGGCGTATTTACAAGAGAAAAGTAAAGAGACAAGTAGATGGAAAGATGTGGAGCATCCATAAAATATCTGCGTGATGGTATTTTTCCTATTTTCCCCGGATATTTTTCTCTCGACATGTCTTCTAGATGCCATCTGTAAATTGGTCCATATTGCTTTCATGACTTTTTATGTACTCACAAAATGTCATGTACATTAAGGGTATTCTCTTTGGTGAGTCAACCAGAACGAAAAAATTGTTAAGACTCTTGCTGAAATATGTAGAGACTCGTGTTTTCCGTCACACTGGCTGATATAGTGACACAATATTTCCACCATGTGTGTCTGTATGTTTCTCTTTAATATAAGTTTGTATACATATGAGAGCTCGATAATAGTCCATTTATTTAGAAATTGACTTGTGCTGCAGTTGTAAAAGCAGTATAACTCCATCACCACCATGGTTTATGTAATACTCAATGTTTTTCTAGTTTCTAAAATTGCCCAGTGTGTGCAACGATACTTCCACATAGCTTTCACTTTTCCCTTTGTAGCAGACATTCGACCAGAGATGCTTAGGGATTTTATCGTTACATGTTTTTCTCTCGGTATTGGAATGGATGCAACATCTTTACCTTTATATTCATTCATTATTACTCGTCTTCCTCAAATAGCTTTATAGTTTCAGTCTCTTATTATTCACATTATACTCTGGAAAATTTCCTTATGCCTTCTGGTGTATTTCCTACTGGAGATGTACTGCTAATGCGTATTATTTGTGTTTATGACTTCCCCTCTTTTTAGTATCTGTGGTTAGGGTTTTTATTGCGTTTTGAATACATTTCTCTAGTATTGAAATGGGACCGGCTGAAACTCGTAAATAAATTTTAATGGTAAACCCAGTAAAAGACTGTGTACCTCTCTGCTTTTATTAAAATGGCTGTTGGAAAAGCAGGAAAGTGTGCAGTTGAAAGGTTTCCCTTCTTGAAAAGACAGAAGAAAGGTACATAAATTGGTAATGATGCAATTTTTGGCCACATTATTTGACATGTGTTGTTAGTTGTTGCGTTTTGCAAAATATAATACGACACTTTATCCCTGTTTTCTTTTTTGCTGAAGGGGAAAGGAATAAAAAGAAAAATGTGGACTTTTCACAGTATTTTTATTTTTAACGGTGACAAAGACCAGGCCAGATGAAGTAATAACTTGCAGTTGTAAGTATTTAGTGAAAATGTTGCAGTTGCAAGTAAACACACTCTTCTAATAACCTACTATATGTGTATGGGTAAATGTGATAAATGCACAAGGCGACATTGAAAGTAAAAGAAAATTATTGCATGCCTTTACTTTTTAAGAACCCCCATTTTTCATTCTTGCACCAGATACCCACATTCATTGCGACTAGTTAAGAAAAATGGGTCTGTCTGGTTTTTCCAATTTGAAGTATTTCTCTCTCAAAATCTGGGAAGCCTTTCAAGCTGGGTAGTCAACTGTTGTTATTACAAACAAAATACTTACCCAACGGCAACGTATTTTTTATCTTTCACATTCAAAAAGTTTTTTT
>JAHZNA010000818.1:0-27494 GCA_027743935.1 Sinodicranocentrus sp. ZH6 | reverse complement strand
CTTCTCCTGAAAGAGGCTAAGCAAACGAAAAGGAAAAAAAATCCATTTTGGGAAGAAGTAGATACTCCGCAAACATTTTCTCTCTTGCAAGACGACAACTCAAATTTAATATATGTACATATGTGTGCACACATATCAAATAAAAAAGCAAATGCATTTTCTCCTCATCCTCAATGCTGACTGAAAAAAATATCAAGACCCTGCCACATGGTCCAGTTCACATGGCACTTTTCCTCTAGATGAAGATGATGCATGCCCAACGTCTTCCATATTGCAAGGTATCATCATATGGCGAGAGTTTTGAAAATGAAAATCATGTTATACAAAAAACATTTTCCTATCTGCATTTTGTTTGTGCTTCAAAGGAGTAAATTGTATTTGCTCCTTTTCCCTTTTTCCACTCTGATGTTGCTGTGGAGGGTGATACTGGATTTCTTTAAGAGGGAACGGACGGTGGTCTACGAGAGAGCAAAGATATTCTGCGTTACATATCCAAAAAACCTGGAAAAAATTTCTCTGAACAAAAGCAATGCATTTTTAACGCGGTGAGTGAGCTTCACTAGAACCTTCTTTGACAAGAAGATATGAACGGAAGAATGTTATGACTGTAAGAAATGATATTTATAAACACAAAAAAGAAACGTCGTATACTTTTACAAAAGGGACTTCTTTTTTATGCATACACCTATTTACCAAGTATAAACACGTTATGCAAGACAAGGCAAAGACTATGTACTGGAAACCAGATCTATTTGAAAGTGAACCCTGCTTGCAGTTGGTCTCTTCCTGAGTAAGTTTGTTTGTTCAGAAGAAAAGACCGGCGAGATATGGAGAGCAAAAACTTGGCATCTATATTACACTCTTTTACCCTAGGAGTAAAAGCATGAAATGTCCTGTTCGTTGTAGGTAGCTTGGATAAAAAGACGCTCTCTGTTCTCTTTTCTCTCTACATTGCTCTACACTCCTGTCATCCCATTTTTCTCTTTCGTCAGATAAAAAACCCCAAAATGGAACTGTGTTCTGCTTGTTTATAGGGAGATTTTCTTTCAAAAAAAGTGTTATTGCTCAAGGAGACGATGTGCAGTTATGTGTTCACAGCGCATATTCCATGATGATGTGGATACAAACTTTCATAAGAAAATTAGAGTGCAACACATAATTTAGGAGTTATATACAGGAATCATGATGATGATGTGACGGTAGTCATTCAACCATTCAGCTGTGGAGAGTGAAGAAATGGTTATGACGTTATTTACGCTCTTACAACTGCACATTTTATCTATTTTGTAAAGACTGCATTGATGCATAGCACATTCTCTTCAAGTAGATTATTATGAGAGATGCAATAAATGGAGGAGAGCTTCCTTGTGCCTTTAACGATGTATGGATTTTCACATGCAGAAAAAAACTGTTCTGGAATGGTAATAAAAGAGCTCATAGGATAAAACGTACCGTGACAATGTGGATATTATAGTGTGACGCGGAAAGAAATGAAATGATTTTAATGTTTCCATTCTTTTCCCAGAAACGCCCACACTTTCAATCTGGAACATATGTGGAATCTAATATTGTGGTGGTATGTATAGACTGCTAAAAAATAGTTGAACAAGATATAAAACTACATCCCTGAAGATGTGCATTAAACACGTTGACTTTAATTAGATAAGTAAATCCTATGAGAATCCTCCTACTAGATAATAATGGTATTCATGTGGGAAATCTGTGAATATGGCAATGATTACGTCAAGGTCAGAAAGGAAGCGAGACTTTTTACCGAGTGAATATTAACACGTTGACATTCTTAGAGTAAATATTCTCAACAAACTACGCAGCTATTTGCTAGTCAGAGCATCATCGACTTTGATTTTTTTCATTGCATATTTACAAGTATGGCACAACGAACACGGAATGCTATACTGAACAAATGAACACAGAAAAACTTCGCTTCATCATCGTCACGGTCTCAAAAAAGTGTTAAGAGGGTTACTAAAAGGGTCTCATTTTCTTGTTAGCTCCCTCCAATCACAATGACTTCGTGTTTTGTGTTCTGCCCTATTCTCTAGCTGGAGATATCTCTCCATCTGGATTTTTTCTTCGCTCAGTCAGTCAGTACAGAACTCTATACTAGGAAAAAACCCTCGTCCGTGCTGCAGCGAACATGATCAGCAAGAACGTAAAAGAGACATGTATTTTTGCTCCCTTCAAGAATGACACAATTTTCACAGTTTACCAATGTAGCTACGTGTTAAATACCGAAAATTCAGGGCATCCCTGTCTCAAAAAGGAAATAATGTCAGAAAATGACTCTCTTTCTTACACTTACTAATACAGTCATATATTCTTATAGGATCATCTTCTCAACCATTTTTGTCCCTTTATATTTTTCTCGCCTTTATTGCCACCACACAAATATATATTACTCAGTGGAGTATATTAGGATAAGCATCTGTTACATCTCGTTCCATCCCGTCTACTCCTCTTAACAGATCACCAACATCTCGTTTTGACCTTACGGGGTCAATCCAAAAACATGTTCTTCTCAATAGTCCGACTCAAAAGGGGCAAATGAAGAGTGTGTTGTTACCTACTACTGGGCCTTGTTCACGTTCCTCATCACATCTGCTATATATCCCGCTCTGTTGTGTCATCCACACTGAATCATAAATGTCTTGTTGAATAACATGCCTCAGCAACACAAAACTAGTGAATGAGCTTAGCTCTTTGAAGCAGGGAAAAAATACGAGCCAACTCTAGCAAGAGGGTTAGTGAGGTGTTACATTGTACCCGTCATAATGGGTCATATTTACCCTTCTTCCCGTACACGGAGATGAAAAGACACGAAAGAAGGGGAACTTGGTTGTTAGAATCCTGCAGAGATTTTTTAAAAATTTGACTCTTTTGACTTTAATTTTAAGGATGCTCTCTTCCCACACCAACCCTTAATATCCCAAAGTGCATCTCTCAATTCTATATGTATGGATAAAGTAATGGAACAAGACGTGGTGTATTTTCTTTTGAGAATGAAAAAAAAATCCAAGTAGGTACACATTTACCCACGAAGCTTCTTTTCCTCCGGGTTTTTTCATTATTTATGTGTCTCCCACTATTTTTGGAAGTGTGAGCCGACCTATGCTCACCCAGCAGGTCTTCACGCACACACGAAGAGGAATCCTTTTGGAACAAAACATTGTACGTAGGATAGAATATATATGAGAAAAACGTCTATGAAAAAAAATCCTTTAAAAAATAACTTTTCCAACAACTTTTCAAACTTTTTCATTACCTATTTACCTTTTCGTGATTGTGGAGGAAAAAAGTTGTGATTAAATGTACAAGTTTTTATGGGATACACCAACAATTTCCTTTTGTTGCTATTCAAGAAAAAGTTTACTGATGTAACCCTACCATAGAAAATTACATTAGAAAAAAAAGGATATAGCATTTATGTATGATGATCATTCTTCTTTTCAAACAAAATCATACATGCATATTATAATACTTATTTACTTACACAATATGATGGAACGGCAGGCTTCATATGAGTTTTGCCTTTGGATAGTCACTCTTACATCTCATATTTTCATCTTCCTTTTATAACTTTTGTATGAAAGCAAAAGGAAGTTTTTAAATTCACCGTTACATCAACGTTATAATGGCGGAATGAGCTTATGTATACTTTTATGGTGTGCCTTGTTAGCTGCTCGTATATTCTAACTAACCTAATGTAATAACAACAATATTATTGCTTGTACTAACCCTCATTTCCTTTTTCCTTGAAAAAGCAATCTAATTAGCCCCCTTTGTGCGTCTGCTCTACAGCACACAGGAATTTTTACAGGTTTCTTGCAGCCTAACAATATACCTACTTGGGGTACGCAAGCTACCCTCTCTCTATTTCTCTATGATAAAAAGCAAGTATTCAATATATAAAACGTAATCTAGTTAGAGCGATATGGATTCATGAAACTAATAATTTCTCCGAAAAAAGGCTTGGAATCTTCCAATAAATTTTTCAAACGGGTCGTTACATCCTTAGAATTTCAGCCAAGAACGTGAACTCACGTCGTGTGTGTCATCCTTTGTGCTTGGGTAAGAATTGGCTGTATGAATATTTCTCTCTCCCTATGTTATATTTAGTTCATTCTAATATGAAAAATTTAATATTGAATAAATATTTCAATGAAAAAATACCAGAGGCTATAGGCCACGTATTCCTATCTAAATACACTGTTTCAATATGGCAAAATAGAAAGTTCGCTTGCTGATAATAATCAATGCAGCTTAGAGAGCCGTGGAATCTCTAAAGATGTTCAGTCAGCTTCAGTCATACTTTATTTTTGAAGGGAGAACATATGGCATCGTCTGTCTTCAGCTTTTTCTCCATAAAGCAGCAAACAACAAAGGCCGAGGAAATTTCTAGATTTTAGGCGTTCTCAAATTATTACATTGTTCAATCTAGTTATGCTCTATATATAGAAGTTAATTTGTATATTAAATGAAGGTATTCATAATCAACCAGCTGAATGAACTTACTATGACTTAATAGCTTCCAAGAGCAAAACAAGAAAACAAGATAAAATCAGGGAATTTTTACAGTGATGAGAAATCCAAAACTCATCTCAGCATAAAATGCGAATTTCAAGAGAAAGTTTGTCAATAACAGGAATTCCCACCGGGAACTAATAATCTTATTGTTTACGTCATTTATGTAATGATTTTCTCTCTCACATTTCACCTCACTATGAAACCTGCTGACTACAAACTATTTTCTAAGGGGTATTATGAATATTAAAATGTACATCATCAGGAATTTTAATGAGTTCCCTATAATTTGCTACAGATATTTATCTATTCCTCATTCACCTTCGGAGAAAACTGCAGATTTTGTTAAGTTTGTATTCTTGCCAAATCCATACTTATATTACCTTCCAATGAACGGATATGTATTAATTACTTCATTTCAACGAAATTTTCCTCCATGTAATCACATAACCCAGGATAATTATAAAACTCACTAGAGAAACTTTATAGCTGTAGGCGATCAAATATTGTATTCATATATTCTTCTGATTTTATCAGAGGATATGTGCAAACTTGGAAATACAATTTGGGATAGTATTTCAATTAAAATTTTACATTCGGAAAGCTCACCATCCCCCTATTTGATTGCAAATCATTATGGAGAAAATCAATTTTCTCAAATCCAATCTCCCAAACATCCTAACCAGAGTTTGCTCATAGCTGAAAGATGCAGATGGTAACGTGAATGATTATGATTATCAAATTATCAAGCTATGAATCAGCAACATCCACCAACTCTACTGTTTGGCTGATGGCTTTTAATCAGATTGTCTTCAGCTTCGGGGAACACACCTCTAAAATCCTATATTCCTCTCCAACCACAGATTTCCAAAGGGGAGAAGCTCCACGGTAGCGAGTCGAAATGGGGAGTAAGTTCATTAGTAGCATTTAATCCATTCAAGCAACAACGAGCTATTCACATCTTAATTCAACTCTACAATCTCGCCAATATAAGGATGACGGACGCATAATGCAATAATAACCAAATAAACATCCTAACTGGCTTGACATACGCCACACACTATTTGGCTCCTTGATAAAACCAAGTTTCTCCAAAATCGGCTGCCTTTGCATACTTTCAGCTGTCATTCATTTTCATGACCTTAATCATCTTCATGTAGATACATTTATCTTGCGTAATCTGGTCAGTGGGGAGTCCATACAGGCTAATTTGCTCGTCATAGGTAAATCATCTCGTTATCTTGGTAAAAAATCGTTGGCTCTGCTGAAACTATTGTATTCGACAAATGCAATAATAAGCCCTCATCTTGTATAATAACGTTCAAATTCACTTAATCTCTTTATAAGTAAATAGAATTGAGAAAAAACCACCTCTCATCTTGCTTGTTTCAATCAGGATTAATGATAATAACTCTGAAGGGATTCGTTGTAAGAAGCTGTGCAAAAGTGGACGGGTGGAAAAATCCAATAATAAATTACACAATGTAACATTATTACAGTGAATGTGAACCTGTCTCTATGAAAATAATCTCATAAGTAAGATTTCATCATGCACTAGGAAATTAGACGGTCGTGTACCCAAGGATTATTTAGCAAACAAAGAGGAAAAACACACAAATGTTTATATTTCGCAAATGACTACATTCTTTTTCATATGAGGAGAGAGAAAAACTTTTCACAGGCTCTTTCCATTTGTGAGAAATATTAATTGTAGTCTGAGTTTATTTTTTAAGAGACTTACTAGGTAGATTGCTAATGTACGGTGTATTGTACAAATCCAGTGAGAATCATGGGAGAGGGCTAATCGAGTAAAATAGAGTTCATTAGTGAATCCATTAGCTGGAGTAAGTTAGGATGGATTTGTAAATTGGAATAAACTTCCAACTTCCCCTTCCTCCTCACTATAATACTAACAGACTGTCAATCTCAATAGATATAAGGTACAGATGTACATAAAAAGTTTTCTATAATTTTCAAATGATCTTATACATACATAATAGATATATTCTCGAGAGTTACAGTAATATATTCACAATTCTCTGCTTCCTTCCCTCATTTCTTCTAACAGGATAGAACATTTTCCCCACAAAAGGGAAACAAGCTTCCCTTCTCGATGCCAAGATTTTCCAAAAATATCCTCTTGATTTACTGCGGTTTCATAGGAGGATTCATTGTCATTTTGTGTTCTCTTTCGAATAATACGTTCCACAAAAGGGAAACAAGCTTCCCTTCTCGATGCCAAGATTTTCCAAAAATATCCTCTTGATTTACTGCGGTTTCATAGGAGGATTCATTGTCATTTTGTGTTCTCTTTTGAATAATACGTTTGGGATGAGGAGAAGCTTATAAAATATCAGTTTTGAGTGTATAGACCCTTTCCGAAATTCAGCAACCTTCCCCAAAAAAATATTATTACCCGTATCGCCCAACAACAAGCAAAGCCAGAAGTGCGTAGCGAATCTGACAATCTACNTGTGTTCTCTTTTGAATAATACGTTTGGGATGAGGAGAAGCTTATAAAATATCAGTTTTGAGTGTATAGACCCTTTCCGAAATTCAGCAACCTTCCCCAAAAAAATATTATTACCCGTATCGCCCAACAACAAGCAAAGCCAGAAGTGCGTAGCGAATCTGACAATCTACCCTTACCAGTAAATTGTGTATATCATCCCTAGCTCGCGCCTCAACCTTACTAATTCTATAATCTGAAATGCATTTCCCTCCAAATCTCTCCATCAAATACAAGTCCTCTGGTGTAAATTTATATACCCCCTTGGGTATTCTCTAGTTGACAAACGGGAGACTAGCAAGTGTGCCTTGCTTTGAAGAAGATGATGGAAACATCCTGGTGAATGTGGATAAACACGAGAAAACCCTGATATTTGCCCTGACAAGAGCAACGAGGGCGAAACCAAACCGCTGAGATAATATCCTTAAGCTAGAATTTGGTAATGGCCACCTTTTTATCTGGCAACACGCGCCGAGCTAAATACTCTACAAAAGTCCCCACACACATGCTTAAGCTATACATAAAAACAGCAGAATATAGCATGCTTACGGCGCAAATGGCAATATATTTAAATAAATGTACATTTTTATTTTTAACGACACACTCCCGCAGTCAGGGACACTTTGAATGTTTCCCCATTAATAAATCACAATAATGTATAGGCAAATCAATAGGCTATCAAAATCCACACCTATTTTTTGTCAGTGAGATGCCTCATCCCATTCAACTTATTAGAAGGCTCGACAAACTAAAAGATAGTTTGGATATTCTTCTATAGATCATCGGGATAAACCAAGTAATTGATGAAGATGATAGTACACAACCACTTGGTGCTACGTTGGCAGCATCCCAAACGCCATAATATATACCCAAAGGAGTATAATATAATATGCTCATCCGAGTGTTGTTTTTACAGGGTTTATAGAGAAAAAGGATCATTATTCCAATCATCCTCCAAACAATTTCCTTCATGTCTGGGTATATCAGCAAGCACTAAAAGCGTGTCCAGTGGGACATGATGTGGGAAAAAGGGCTTCACCAAAAAATTCTCTCTGAAAGCCTCCCTCCCTTTGGTAGAAAAAGCAAATAAAAAGAGGTTGAGCAGCAAAACAGTGGTCAGCACAGAGTTAGAGTTTCACTGAAGCAAAACCAAAGATACAACATTTGTATGTAGTGCAGCTATCAAACAGTCACCTTTTATTGGAGACAGTGCCGGTGAAAAGAGGGAAGTAGAGGGAGTGAGAAAGATGAAACCTGACAGTGAGTCTCGCTTGAGCTACTCCTCTATTGCCATGAATGCTATCATCAAAATGAAGAAAGTGCTCGTGTGTTTCATTTCATACAAGGTTATATATGGGTGCATCTCTGGACTACTATATATAATACTGAAAAACGGTACATAGAAGTAAAACAAATATCCGAAACAATCAGTCAAAAACCGTTGTACGCTCTTAGGTAAGTACAACATCCAGAGGCTTCCTATAAAACGCATAATGGTATACATATACAAAGGGCAAAATTCGCTATTACTTCTGCCAACTCTCAAGGGATCGAGGGGTCTTTTACTCGTTTGTGGCGTGGCAAGGCAAAGCTACACCATGTGTATAACGACTTCTGAGTTTTCACGGTGAAAAGAAGGTGACACAACTTCAGGTTTCACTTGGTGCGTAACTGAAACATCACACAAGTGGAGGGATGCATACTGGGAGATGTGAAAGGAGCCGAACCAGAAGCAAATCAAACACCGCCTTTGGCTTGCTTTCATTCTTGCCTTACCTTACACAAATCTAGGTATACACAGGAAAACTATATTATTACAAGTATATCACTTTCCTTTTTTTCTCATATATTTTCTTTGCCAATCCAATGTCATGGCCAATGTTAGATGGAGTAGATGTGGAGGTTACTTTACATGAGAAAACCTTGTATATTTTTGGGGATTTTCTACTCTCTTGCAATATGTGGAATACATGAAAATACCTAATCTGAGAGAGTGAGTCATATTGCTCACGCAATGCAGGGCGCAAAGCTCGGGAAAAAATCCCATGGCACGAACGAAGCTAGAGAAAGAGAAACTAGGAAAAGCAACAATTTCAATGGATATTGAGGAAACTTGTTCAAAAAAAACCTGTGATATCCTCGTCACCCAAAAGCAGTATAAAGGAGTACACACATTTTTACTGTTCACCAATCCCACACCAACACTCCTACTTTTGGCAAAGAAATAAAAGCTTGGTAACTTTTAAACCGTGTAGTTTTCCTCTGATCGAAACGAATTTGACTTTTTAGATGTTGTATTCGGTCCCGAGCTTGGGGTTTCTTTGGAAGTATTTACATTGCAGAACAGCGGTGCTACAAACCAGTTGGCTAATTCTACTTTAGTAACATCCACAGTTCGAGCACACACAAGAGAGGATATTTTTATTCTAGCGAGTTTCACTTCTCTGTCGACTTTCTTTTTTGAAAAAACACACGTGGGATGTTCGTATTTTTCTTTTGCCAGATCTTATTGACTTTCACTTGCCAAAGTTGAACCATTTTTTTCAATGTGTGAACCCATGTTTTTCCTGCCTTAAGGAAACGAATACTTTGCTACAAAGAGTATCTCCACGTGTTATCAACTTTTGCTTGTAGCAATCCCTACACGCTCCGAGTTGTAGATAAAGTCATGAAAACCCCCTTAGGATGGAAAAGGCGGTAGGGCAAAGTAGGAAATGTGATCATTTGATTATGTCAGGAATACTATGTAAAAATATGATCCAGTAAAAAAATCCCGCTGAGTCTAACTGTGAGCTGAGGAAAAAGGAGCTATTTTTCCTATTCATCTTTTTTCCTTATTTCTATGCATATTAGGAATGCATAATATCACTCGGTCAAATGCAAATCTTTTTTCTCTTTCTTAACTCAAAAAAGAGTTCTTTCAACTTTGTCCTCCCTTTGATCCAAGAAATAGAACTGGGAACTCATGCATACCCCTCTTGTATCACATATCACTAGAGAATATAGGAAAATCACAAGATGGTCATATGGGATGGGATATAATAATATGCTGCACGAGTGGTAGAAAAGGAATCCAATCTTGGTACTTTCTTACTCTGAACATTTTTCACTTTCCTCTTTCCTTTTCTCTCCCTTCTTTCATTATGACTTTTCATCTGGAGTCATTTCCTCTGCACCATATGGAGCAGCGACGTTGGGGTCGTTGTAAATATGGCTGCCATGTATATTACACAATGTAAAAGTGGCAGGGTAATAACAATCAATCTGCCGGACAATGTCCATCTTTTACCTTGGCTTTGACAAAGATTGTTATTTTGAGGTTTTTCCATTCCCGTCGTCCCTCTGGTCACGGGAAGAAGTGATGTTTAACATTAGCTACAACACTGGCCAACTACTCTGAGTGGAAAAGGAACAATGGAATTTTTCCATATATATACCTTTCTACTTGTTGTCATACATGAGAAAATGGAGGCAGCCTAGACACAGATTTATAGCGTTATTTAATGCATTCCATTTAGAACTCGTGGAGTTTCCTTACCGTTTCGAGTCCATTCCCGTGTTTGACTTGACTTTAGTTTACAAAAAATAAGCAACAAATAGAAAACGGCAGGAATTAGAGTGGTGATGGGAAGCAAAACGTCAATCCAGTTGTCATACCTGTCCCTAGTTTATAAAGCAACTATTGTGTAAAAAAAAGCTATTATGCATTGCTCCCTTTTCTTTTCCACTCATTCTCAGCACAACAATGGAGCGGGGAGCAACACCAGAGAAAATCATTTTTTTCCAAAGGAAACTCGAAAAAAATGGATTGAGGGACGGATGGATGAATACCACTACAAAAGAATGGACATGAGAGAAGAGCGAGTTGGGAAGATGCTGTTAGCTTCCTAGTTTTTTCCTTATGCTGGGAGCTTTTTAAACGGAAAACAAAAAAGGGCAGGCAGGCATGTATGAAAAGTTGAAAAGCATTTTCTACCCGACTACAATAATACTCTGTGTATAGATCAGAGAGAGAATGTGAGTGTAAAAAGTTTGTAAACAAAATATTATTATCAAAAAGAGGAGAGCAAGCATAACAGCAAGTTTTTCGCTTGCATGCGTGTTCCAGAACATTAGTGAACTTTTTATCTTTGTCCTATCCTCCAGGAATACATAGGTATATAAACTCATTAATTGTCAACTTTCCATATGGAGAAGAAATATATTACTTCTTGTTGTGCCGAGATGGGGATAGAGAAATAATGGAGGATTTTACGTAGAAATATTTATTTACGCTTACAAACTGCGAATAGGAAATTGAATCCTATTTCTTCCCATTTGAAAGGGAAAAAGATAGGCAGCTGAAAGAAGTCAGGTTGGAAAGTTATTATATGAGTTAACTTAGGTAGAAAAGACTCACGGTGGGTGCCATGATGATGCATGTCTGCTTCCTAGTTACCCTCTCCAGGATCCAGGAGCAACACAAAAGAGGATCTTTGAACGAGTAGATCGATACTGGGAGGATAGTGGAAAACAAGTAGATCTCAATACTGGAGAATAAGTCAGTCGTATGTGCTCTTCCAGCAAGCAACAACTTGCAATGACGGTGTACACTTCCTCACAAGAGCTAAGTTAGTCAGAGAGAGTATCATATGTCGGTTTTCTATTTTTGCTCGCTAAGTTTTCTCAGAAATGAGAAACATTTTTTCTCTGATGGATGGAAGCTTTTCTGGTTGGAATGATAATACACTCGAGAAAGTTAAAGTACACGTATGGTGGTTTGCTAATATTCAATGTAAATCATACCAAAAGATCGAAATTGGTTGCGCACGTCAACTGATCTGGAGATGATGGCGAAATGTAAGACTTCTCTCAAAGACGAGCTACCTCAATAGCGGGTAACTTTATGAAGAAAATAGGCATCCTCCGCATCATATGCTTTTCGACTTTACCCAACTTGGAAATCATAACATCAAAGACGGAAAAATGATCACGATCTTCTCAGTAATGTCACAACAATATGGCAGGTTTCCTCTTTCTTTCCGCTTGAGAAAAAGCACTATCTATTCATACGAAATGGAGATGATTTTCTTGTGGTATTTTTTTCAATGTGTTGTATTCACAGATGTTTTTTCTCCTATTATACATGTGTGGAGTGGAGGTAGATATATATTTGAATATATATATAAATATATATGTCCGCTTATAAACTACATATCTATTGATATTGCCCGAATTTCAAAGATGGTTCATACCGTAAAATAACCTTGTGGCTACATTGCTCGCATGGAGGAGAACCGAAAGGCTTAAATAATACGTGCTGAAAGCTCATTTCACTGTTCATTGGCTATGCGATAAAGTGAGATGGAAATGTGACCTGTCGGTGACACTTTGCTAAGCGACTTCACTTTACTCTGTAGTCGACCGACAAAACTGTAAAATGAAAGTGGTGCACTGCAGAGAGGTATCCAATACGACCGGGCAGGCAAAGAGCAATAAACGTTTTTTCCCTCCCTTTCCAACGCCATAAATTTATAGAAGAAGAAAAAAATCCACTATTGGAAATTGAGATTCAGATTCAGTTATATATATTGTGTACCATCTGACAGAATTTCATACAATTTACACATCCCCTCCAAAATAGGACAAAAAACTAGTGCGCTATGCGACTCAAGTGGTAATGCAATGCCTTTGGTTTCGATTTCGAAATTGTGCTTGCGCCTTTTTCCTTTTGATAGCAAATGGATAATGTCATTTCAAACTAAACAATGCCATTTGAAAAACAACCCCTTCAGGCTGCATTCCAATGAATGTTACACAGCGATATCTACACTTACCATGATATTTTCCCCCTCTCATCTTTTCTTTTCTGTGATGGGATCACCGTTTAAAAGAAAACATCACGGATCAAAAAAAATTGAGCTCAAGAAGCAAAGGATTGAAAAAAGGGGGTGACATAATTTTATGAGCAAAAACGAAACCGACTTCTTTTCTCATCTTCACCATTTGTTATTTCGAGAATGGAGGAGAAGGGTTTAACTTTAAGAAATTGAATTGAAGACGTAATACATTTGCTCCATTTCAACCTGCTGTGTGTGGTACTAAATCTTTTTTCATGTAATCATTTCCATTCCCATAACACATTGACTTGTCTTCCTCCAAGGCAGATTTTCTCGTAGTGTGTATCACATGCAAGTGATAAAACACACTAAAAGCATCCACACAAGATATGCTCTCTTTGATTTCCAACGGCTTTTGATAACGACACATTGTGGACTAGTAATTGCCCGCTTTTTTATCCTCTGACTAGTGCGTGAAGCAAAACTTTCGAGGAAAGAATTATGCGACAACTGCATCAATCCGGGATGCACATGAAAACACTTTAAATAAAGATGGAAAGCAGTTGGCAACAGAAACTTCAGTTTAGGATGCAATCGGGACAAAATCGTTTATTTTTTCATTTCATCGTAAACTTTACCAATATAATGATGGGAGATAGAGGTAGGAAGAAGGATCTTATCTTTTGAGAGGGAAAAATCTTACTTATATTGTCATTTTCTTTGAGAAATAATAATAAATGTTCAATTTTTATCAAGGAATAATAATTTTTGCAACTTTCCTCCCGACAAAATCAGAGAAAGTTTTTTCAAGGAAGAATTTTCTTGTATAAGATATCTCTGCAAGATTGAAGAATGCAAAGATACCAAGGGTTTTCATAGCTCTGTCAGCCGCTTTTTATTATGATGCAACACAGGGGAGAACTGATTGCCTTTTCTGAGAAATAAGCTATGCACTAGTAGAGGAGAAAAGCAGATTTTTACTCCGGTGTACAGAGAAAACGGATTTTTCAATAGGGGGAGTTTTGAAAGCTGGAGAAGACGTCCCTTCCTGCATTCAATGTCGTTCATCACATCACCATCGTCATCATCCGAATCTCCTTGAGTTCTCCTTCCATCTTGTAATATAATGGGGACTGTTCTAACGACCCTCTTATTTCAGAATACTCTTGTAAAAATAGCTTCCACCCTGAGAAATAAGGAACGAAAGAGTTTTTTCTTCCCTTTTTCATTACTTTTTATATAAAATCATTTTCCCTCGATAGATACCCCCATTTTATAGATATGAAAAGGGGGAATTCACCCGCTTTTCTGGCTTTTCAACATCTTTTCATTAAACTTTTCTTCCGGCATGTTGTGTCGTGCATTATAGAGTAGGTATATATAAGCAACTACCGCATTTCACTTTTTTTCGAGGGTAACAACCCATCATCATCATTCTTGTTCACTCCTTTTGCCTGAGTATTTTTTATGCAAGTGCCGCCGCCGGCAGGAGCACATTGCATTCATCCATCCATCTATCTTTTTTTAACAAAAAAAAACAAACCCAGAAATACATACGTGCATGCATCTCTCCTCTCATGTGCATACATTCATTCATTCTGTCCCGGCAAGAAAAGCATTTACCATTTATTATTATTATCCATCCAAGACAAGATGTATTCCAGAGTGGAGTGTGTGTAAAAAAACCTAAAGCCATTTCCAATCCACACCTTTTCCCATTTTCCTATTACAACCCTGATGTTGTTTCTGATGATGAGGATCATGATGGAGAATGATGGTTGATGTGCGTCTCTAAAGGGGAAATGGTGGTATGGCAGGAGAAAAACTTTACACGCAAAATGAAACATGTCGCAGTGGAGCGCTCTTCTTTATCTCAATAAAGAACTTTTGGAAGCATGTCATTTTTCAAAGTGACGTGAGGGATGAATCTTTTTGAAAAGCAATTTGTTACAAAAGGTGTTTTCTCGTTGGAAAAATATTAATGAGAAGAATGCTTTGTCAAACAGGAGAATATAATTGCTTTGGAATTACGTGCTACTTGTAGCTTTAAAAAAATTATAAATAGAAACTCCATACAATACGACGACTAACAGAATTAGCAAATTGTTTTCTTCATTGTACACATCTTCCGTTGCTTTTGTATGAGGGTGTCCTCATCACAATATTGCCAATTTCTCTATGAATTATGTATGAGCTCCCATTTGTCACACTGACTTGGAAGTCAGTTTGGATTTGAATGTCAATGATTTGAGTATTCATCATCAACGCTGCACATCCCCCAGTAAATAGAAGAAAATGGGACATGTGTAGTTCCCATAAGTTATATTTGTGTATTATACGCCTCCAGCTCTATACATTTGTTAATGGATTCTTTGCATATCAAGGGAGAGAGAAAACATCATCGACCGGCAGTCCCATTGTCGAAGTTTGTTTACTGCTTCAGCCTAAAGCAAACATGTAATAAGTTTTGACACGGACGGTGGTATATCCCCCATTTATGAATCTATTTTTACCAAATGCTGTTTATAAAATGGGCAAATGTCGTCCTTTCCCATCTCATTACAACTACACAGTTTACTATTTAACTCTAGCGACAATGCCATTATTACATATTATTCGCTTTCAGATATGCATAGAAAAAATAGGCGAGTCATTTGAAGTAAACTTTTTATCGAATATATTCAAATATATATACATATGTATATACATATATATAAATTGTGAGTAAACAGCACATAGTAAGTCAAGTCAGGCACAGTGTGTGTGAGAGCTGTCATAAATTTTCACATCTGTTCCCTTCATCTCATCTCGTTTTTTTGTGATTCACACAATAATACTATGAGAGACCGTTCACGGTACTTATTATTTTATTAGAGTTAATTTTTTATCCCCTTCTTGCACAGATTGTTCGAATTAAAGCGGAGGAATTGTACGCAGTGTACTTCCACCCAATCTGTGTTAGGGAAGGAGAGAGGAAGGAAGAATCTAATTTGACTTTGTGCCACATACCCTACGATTCCAGAGGGTTTGTCTCGTCTTCTGACTTTAATTTACGAGCTGAATATCCCCACTAAATTAAATGTGGGGTTAAAAAATGACCACTTGGCTTGAAAAGTATGTGAGCGAATTAGCCGTAAAATTCTAAATTGGTGGTATTGTACAACTCAAAAGTATCCGGAGAATTTGGAGTATTTTTTTAATTATTATATTTTGAAAACTCTCACCGATATAAATCTGTTTTACGATTTAATCCCAGATTCTTTACGTTTTTAAAGCTTTGTGAGATAAAGAACAGGCTATGGTGTATACTGGATATTTCCTTTATCGATCGATCAACAACACACGCTTCAAAAAAAGAATCCAATATTTGATTTGAATTGGCCGATGGCGAAATGTGAGCATGCACAAAAGTGGCATTTGTTTGTGTCTCGAGGAGAGTCATAGACACAGCAGTTGCGTTTTTTGTTCGGGTGTTTATATGAAAATCTGAGACAGACGTTCAACACAATATGTGATAGTGTTAATAAACCCAATTCCGAACCATCACAAAGTTCAAAGGCAAGTAGGGTAAAATGGAAAGGGTCGAAGTGCAATGCAATTCACCAATCATATGTACATAATCTTTTCTAAATATATACCCCTTCTCGTTGATACTTCTCGTTATATACGCATATATGTATATTTATATTGATATTACGTGTAAGGCTTTGTGCTCAAATCTGATCCCTATGTACATGCCAGCCAAGCAGAGTGTGAAGGGGAAATGCTACTTTAGTAGTGTCAAGGTCTGAATAAAAAATATTTAATTTTGTCTTTGATTTCACCCGTTTCCTTTTCCAATATTTCCTTCCTCGTGTCAATACTTTCCACATGAAGATCGTAATTTAATTCACATAAAGTCTTTCCAGTAGTAAAACACAAATATTCATATATTTCTAAAATTGTAAGCAATATATATATATATCCTCACTCACATACACTTGGTCAATTTTAAGCTTCATATTTAATCGCATGAACAACTTTTATACTCCACTTGCACAAATTCCACCTAAGATCATTTGATAAAACCATCCGTTGTTTTCCCAACATCTCACTCCACATCGAGTCTCTCCTCTAGTTCCAAGAGATAGAAATCTTTATTTTTTTCTACTAACGCTATTTGTTCATTTGATAAAAACCATCCGTTGTTTTCCCAACATCTCACTCCACATCGAGTCTCTCCTCTAGTTCCAAGAGATAGAAATCTTTATTTTTTTCTACTAACGCTATTTGTTTTGATCCATTCGGAAAATTTATGTAAGTAGTGTACAACCGTATCTTATTCGAGGAGTGGTTGCAACTAGGAAATTAGTGTAACTCAAGGCAGTACGTGAGTAAAGACTCTTTCCACCGCATCATATACATTAGGAAGAAATGGGTGGAAAAGCTCTTTCTAATTTACAACAGGAAAGCGTGGTAACGCACTCTCAATTCCCATACATTTCTTGCACAAAAACCTTCTCTCCACGGTCGAAACTCTTCTCCTGCAATGATCTTGGATTTAAACATTACTGTCGCTGAGCTGACGGGAAGCTATTATTTGCTACTTTATTTCATTCACTTCCCAGACACACAGCCCAAGCTGAAAACCATTGCTTAAGGAAGGAGATCCATATCAGCAACAAGCCAGTGTAATATCCAGAATCGGAAATTGTATCATCATCTAGTCTGAATTTCCTCAACCCGCAGAAAATCCCTAGAATATTATACCAAGAGATTTTACACCGAGCCAACCATCTTTTTGCCAGTGGAGTCTCCTTTTCTCACAGTCAACAACACGTACAGGGGGGAATAATGCTGGCAACTTCCAACCGTGTGGAAGTAATCTTAATATATGAGTTGACTCTTGTGTATAAATGACAAAACAAATGCTAAAAGTTCATTTCCGAGCCGGAGGTATGCGAAACTGTGGATGATGAAGGAAAACTATTCATTTTATGAAAATCTTTGGTGTGCAGAAAGGGCAAAAATGAGACACTTGTATTTTTCCTTTCCATTTACATGTCCCTTTATTCATATAACAACATTACACGTATGAAAAACAGCATTATTTTATGAAAGCTCACCTCTGCAGTATTTTTTATATTTCCTCTCTTGAATCGTAAATCAAGGGATCCCCTTTTATTCCATAATTATCGTTGGAATATTTGAATCTAAGCATTAAAATCGACGGCACAAAAGCCTGCACAGTTGATTGTATAAAACCAATGCATGTGTGTAAATCATCTTATTATTTTCCTATTTCCAGTCTCACTAACAACTTCAACTATTCCCCCAACAAGTTCAATTAAAGCTAGCAAGATTTAACCTGTAATTACATTAGCACGAAAAGTATAAAATTATTCTACTCCTCCTTCTTCCCAAAGCTGGTGAATCTTGGTAGAAAACGGGGAATAAGAGGGAGAAAGAAAATCTTGAGAAATTATCTTTCCCTTGTATTCCCTTCCCTGAAACATATCGCGTCACAGTCACGGCGATGGTTTCTTCGATCTTGCTCTCATACCTCAGTAATCAAGATCATTACCCAGTGCTTTGATGCCATACCGTCTTCCATCATTATAACTACGCATGATAATGATGAAACAGGAAAAAGTTTCTCGTTTCATAAACATATTACAAAACACTCGTAACAACACGCATGTAATACTAATCATCAGATATACACGGTACAAAAGTTTTGTCAGATTTTAATATACGAGTTTGTTAAAAGAAGTGCGCGAGTTCTTGTGATGTGAAATCATTTGCTCGCTAGCTATGTCTAATTTTCAAAGTCTAACGCACTCGTGAGTTTGCATTTTCTTCTGTTTTACGGGAGCAATAATGAATCAAATTGATCAAGCAAAAAGGCTTTTATGAACTATGAGCGCATACCTAATCAGATTTCATCAACGTCGATGGAAAGAGTGGAATAAACAAACTCATCTTCTTCAATTTCATTCAAACTTCATTATCATTTCAACTAGAAATTCCTCATCTTTCGTGCTTCACCACTTTCCATCTTGTCAAGCTGTTTGGAAGAGAGGATTCAATGTGCCGATAGTGTTCGCTGAAAAGTTTTTCAAAAGTGATTCTTAATGCAGTGATGATGTGATGGTGGAATAGGGGCTTAACTCTGCTCAGAGAAGCTGACTTCCGCCTCCGCTTCGGGGGAAAAGTTTTCTAGGAAGTAGCACCTCACAAGTACATTTTTACTTTATTGCCAGCAAGACTTATTTTGGCATATGGAGTATTTTAGAGAAAAACTTCGCTTCCAGCTGGTGTTATTACATTATATTTAGAGGCGCCTTAGAGATTGGTGCTTTGGAACTTGGATCTATTTGCCTGTTTGAAGGTAAATCAAGTGCAAAACGGAAACTAGTTTGGTTACTGATAAAATACTAATGCCCTCATATGTGATACAGGAATAATATACGTGTATACCTATGAACTGAACATACATTAGCTTGCATTCACATGATTTCCATCAGGAAGCACTGATGCATTAAGCTAATGTTGCGTTACTGCTTCTGCCACTGCAAATACAGATTGACGACCAAATTTTGTTATGATGATGTGCCTTAAAAAGCTGCATGGAAAGAAGTGTCAACTCTTTACAAATTTTTCATGTGAGTATGAGTAAGTATTTATATGCCTAATAGGGATTTTCAGGATAAACTATATATCGGTATATGGATATACCCTATTATAAACCGACATTGCATGGACATTGTTGAAGCAAGAAAAACGGAGATGAGCTCTATTTTCAGGTACATATTTGCTCTAAACTCCCTGAAGACATGAAAAATATAATAATGCATCTCAAGCAGCAGGTCTCCGGTGAAGTCTCTGGAAACCTCTTTACTGTTCAATATACCTAAATGCATAAAGGATAAACCTGAATACGAAGTTAGAAGGCAATTTCTTACATTACCTGCGTGAGTGAGTGCGTTATGTACATATCACCATTATAGAGTATCAAGATGAAGTGTGGAAAAGTAATTTGGTAACTGGAAGTGAATTGAGTAAGCTCGCGAATACTTTTTAGCTGAAATGAAACGGGAAAAATATTCCATTTCTCGAGAAGGAATGAATAACTTGATGAAGTTATTTTCAAGAGAGTTTAATCTGAATCAATTTCATATAGCATTGGTCGACATTGTACAATCCAATGGTTGCGTTTTGAACCATGAAAAACACCATATTTGAAGATAAACTCCAAGAAACTTGAGCCAGGAGCGTCTATCTACTCTAACCTGAGTTGATTATCATATAGAAAAATCTTGCATCGATCACTGCATTTCCTTCCTTTCCCACTTTTTCCTTCTCGTAATAACTTTGCTCACACTCTAAGTTTGGTGTAATGCTCAAACACATTATCCTTCCTTAACGGATTAAAATGGTAGTTAGAACGAGGTAAACTGCCTCAAAATTGTTCTCTCTGTCGTAAATATTCCTTTTTTATTTTTTGTTCGCTTTCCAGTTGTCGCATAGATTTTCTCTCGGTGGACGAAGAAAATCCTGCGTCATGTACAGATTGAAACGGTAACGACTAGTCAACCTCCTTGCGTGTGTGTACTTTCATGTTTGTAGCTGACAGAGCTTAAGTTGTAACTAAAATGATCACTTTCCAATTTTTTAAGCTTCACTTCATTTCTCATATTTAGATATAGCACACAAACTATGACTAGGTATAAGGTCTAAAGGCGTATTACCACACCACATCACCATTACCACCGCGAACTAGACGCACACGTCCCAAAACCAAATGCACTACCGGCTCTTGGGTTGGTCCCAGCCCAGAAAGCCATTTTTCAAAATTATGATTATTGCACTGGACTTTTAATCTCAACCCCTTTCTTTCACTTGCAGACGTCATGTCGTCTGCACCTACGAACACTAGAGGGATACAGTTACTCTACGTAATATCCCATTATATCAACCTTTGCCATGATATATATATTATACAGCATGGAACATTTCTACCATATGGTGAAGCTTGATACAGTCTTTCTTAAATTTCCATTCGATTTTTTTCAACCTGTTTAGTTGATTGCTGGTAGTATATCACCACCCTTTCAATCTTCTACATGCAATGTCAGTGTAATGCAACCCTCGAATTAGCTTCCTCTTTTATGGAGTTCTTTCGTATTTTTTTTCTTGTTCAGCGTGATATTTTCACCGAAATTACCTTTCCATTTTTTCCAGTTGTTGAGTCATGTTTTCGAGTTATATTTTTTTTCATTTTATCAAATTGAATAACTTTACCTGGGCATTTCTACAGAGAAAGGTTCATGGCCAAACGAAAGGAAGCGGGAGGAGTCGATATACATCGGCAGCTTTTTTTCTCTTCCACACAAATATCCCATTCATTCTCTATCAACATCCTCATCAAGGAAAGTCTTAAGCATTACAATTTTCTTGTATACTTCTCAGAAGCCAGGGTATAAATAGCTCAATTTAAATGCATAGAATTTCCAGAGGGTCTGATAAGTCGTGTGAATTTGTGAATCCCGCATGATTTCCCAACAAAGATAATGTTCTCTAACGGGTAGTCTTGTCTGACCTATAGTAGTTTGCATAACTTATGCCAATTTTCTACCTTCTACACTTTCATTATTACCATACTGTGTGACTTAACTTTTAACTTTCAGGTTTCCTTTGATGTAAAAAATGTACAGCCTATCATGTGAGTATGTATTCCCCAACATTTTAGGTCTAACGGTACCCCAAATAACCATCAACTAGCCCACGAGCTTCCGTAGATGCAACTTTTTCGCGTAAACTCTCTTTTACGCTGACGGTCAGAATATCATAGTCCAGCCAAATTTGTATATGGAGACCACTCAAGTTCACATAGACCTGTTTTTTTGGAAACATAGGGAAAGTATCACATTTCTGTTATCATCCTTTTCCCATTATTTCCCACTTGCCAATTTAGGCAGTGTTGCCAGTTTATTTAAGAAAATGAATAGCTTGCAAAGAAACTATTGCATGCTGTGGGAAGGGAGCCCACTATTTTTTGATACTTTGCGTGTATAAAGAGTAAACAAGATAACGGATGCCGTAGAGCAGGACTGGTGCTTCCTATATGCACACTTAAAATTTCCTATCTGAAGAAAACCCCCATTGAGGAAAACGCCTCAAAGACTAGCAAACTCAAAAAGTTTCCCATTTTGGCATTATTTGGCTGGTGTACAGAGATCACGAGGATACTCGACAAGTACACAGTTTCACTTAACTGAGCAAATGTGTGGGAGCGATGAAAGATGAAAAATCATGTTTGCTTAGGAGTTCCATCCTTCCTTTACTTCTTTCTAGGCGATATTCTCATTCAATACTTTTTAGATACTGATCATCACACTGCTTTAGCACAAAGCTATGATGCACCGACTCCCTAGCGTCCCTCACAAAGACTTTCTTAAAACGGAGGAAAAGACAAGGAAAAAAGGGAACTTGTGATGAAAAAGTTTTTTTCCAGCTATTACTTTTCCAAGTTTTCATGTACATCAACTTGAATTCCTTCTATCGCTCTCTTTTCTTTCCCGTCGATAAACGCGATGATGATGATCATGATTATCACTATCATGTGGATAGGACACGATGTATGTAAACACGCCAGGATATTCTTCCACTGTCGATTTTACTTTTCACTTTACTTTTTTCATCTTCTCCACTCAACCATTTATCCTTCATGTAGCTCCGTTCATCATACAAGAATATTGTAAAAGGTATTACAAAAAAATCCAAGAAGGAATTAGATGTAGCTGAATTCTCCATATTTTACCATGTTGCAACCCTAAAGGCTACACTTGGTGTACCACTTATCAACAAAATATCTTGAGTAAAATATCTCCCAAACTTCTGCAATTGACTGCCTCAACAGAGCCAACTATTTTGTTACACAAGCAAAGCTAGCAATCCTATTTTGTATGTAATATTATATGCGATGCACATAACGCACATTTCCGATCCATGATATACACATTTCCTCTCTCAAATGATGCTATTTCGTTTTTGCTTGCTTTCTTCCACACACACAAAATATTTCACAAGATAAATGTGCTTGAAGACTTGGAAAACATCTTAACTTGCCTTTCTCATATGCATTCATAAATAATGCACCGCCACCACAGCAAGCCAACTCAAACTGTACACTTATTTTCTTCCAAAGAATATAATGTATAGCTTCCACTTTGGGAACGAATTTTTTCTTCTTGGAGATGGATAGATTTTAACAAGTTATGGAATATATAGAGTAAAAGATGCATACAAGTAAGGAAAACTTTGTACGCCACCTTGAAACATTTCCATATGATGCAGTGCTGGAACCACCAGCACAAAAACCATCAACTTAACAGTTAACAGTTTATCTTTAAACAACTTTTTTCTCTTTAAGAGGATCTAAATAGGATATATCTTCTGTATTAAATGCAAAACCGCAGTAGTGCCTATTACCCAGATGATTTTCTATGTTTCGTTTCGGCTAATGTTTTTTCTATTTCTCGTTCCTACGTATTTCAAATATTCACTGCTGCTACATCAAATGTAGGGGTTGTTGGTCCACATGCAGAAAAAAGTTATCCAATATGGATACAATATTAGATATATGTAACACTTTTAGTCATAAACCAAAATGCATGATGTTTTGAAAGGGTATATGTAGTCTATGTAATTTTCGTACCATCATCAAATTCCCAAACTGCCTGCCAACTGCATTCGCTTTTCTTATGAGATGAAACTTTTAATAAGGGAATAAATAACTATTAGAAAAAAGGAGCAAAAAAAATTGTGAAGAAAGTAAGGAAAAAATTCCGTCGAGAAATTGCAGGGTCATTTATTTCCTCATTCTGAGAGAAATTTATCATCATCCAAACACACACACGCAGATACACACATTGAGGGAAAAAGTGGTGTACGTGCTGTTTGCTCGTTATTGCAGCTCCTTCTTCCCTTCCCCAACCAAAATGTGTAGCAAGATATATACTTTTTTCTACAAGAAAATGAGAAACGACTCAAGAATGTGGATGGATTGCAATGCAATGGCGAAGTGATGATGCAAGTATTAGTGACAACATGAGGAATACTGATTTCTCTCCGACATCAGTTTCACCACTTGGCAAAGATATATTTTCGGTTCAATTTCATTGATTAAATCGCTCTAGATTACAGATGGAAACGCGGCTGGCGTAACAGTCTGCTCACTTTCTGAGAAGATCCAACATTGAAGGTTTTTTCTGCTCAATAACAATGTGACGAGTAGTGGTCTTCCCTTTTGTGTGACATTATCCGAGATGATGGTAGCAGATGAGTGTAGCATAGAAATCGTAAAGTTTCAGGCTTGGATATTGTGTAACTACGCACAGATATACTTCAGCGCGTGATTGGTTGGATGGAGGTCAGATGAAGTAAGAATGTGACAAAAAAGGAAAGATGAAGAAATTATTATATTGGTTTCCAAGAACCAACTTACTTTTTTGCCCCAATTTTCCTCAAGCTATAATTTCCTAATTGTGTAAGGCTCTTGAAATGAGGTGTAATACCAGTTATTAAATGATTCCAGCAGTATCAATTTCATATCACCTTGACTTAATAATGAAGCAGCGAATAATCCCGTTTCTCAGAACTGCACAAATAGGGGGAGAATGACGTAGTCGGAAAACGTGACTAACCCGGTAAACATCTTCAATCAATCTGACAACTCAAATGTCTGAAAAGTCTATCACACTTTACGCATTACCTAAAAATGCCACTCTCAACTATTTGTACTACTATGAAATTACGCAGCAGCAAATCACATTCCTGTCATTTCAAGCACTTTAGTGTGATCAATCAGAATAAAAAATTGCTTCTTAAAAAATTCAGGATAGTATAAAACACTAAAACTTGGAACGTCTTCTAAGACAGATTGATCAAGCTGAAATGGAAGTGTCTAAATAATTTAGTATTTTCCTTGCTGAGGATCTCTACATTATTGAATACTAGTCAGGTATAAAATATTTCTAAATTTGACACGAAACTGGCTCCTCGTTTCCTCCACTTGTCGCAAAAAACTTTTCGAAAACATAAAGTATGTATAAGATTAGATAAAGAATTGCTAGTGTTTGAAGAAAAGGAATGTCGAAAGCATTTAGATAAAATTTCCACGAAATTTCATTCCTAAGTTGGATGTTTTTCCAGTAAACTTTACAAAATGAAGATGGAATTAGTCGTCATAAAGCGTAGCCAGAAGAATTCCCCAAGTTTTACAGACAGTTTTGTTAGCTTTAATACATATCACCGAAATTTTCTGCAAAATAACTTTTTATTTTTGAGGAAATGAGATAACGGGTTGCCAGTTTTCATTGCGCATCCAATAAAACACCGTCATAGTAAACTATTACTGGCGAAGGCATTTTTGCAATTATTAAAACTCACTCTATCCTTTCCTTCGCTGAGAAAACACCATTCAGCAAACGGCGCCAACTGCAGCAATTGCAAATTTATATAGAACAACTTCCATAGTTTAAATTTTATATGATTATTTTTACTAGCGTAGCAATGCAAAACTATGTTAAATTGTCAACTCCAAAGGATGACGGAGAGGGCCGAAATGGACATTTATGATTGAATTATAGTGGCTCATAAACGGAGTAAACAGAAGTTTCACAACTGGATAAATTCAAGTTGGTTGTCATTCCGCATCAAGTAGTAAATTACAGAGCAATGTTACAATTACTTTTAATGCTCGCTCATATGAATTCCAACAATAAAACGTTATCTTAAGCCATTACAACAAGCAATATTGGACAACTACAAACAACCACCTACTCTCAGCCTTTTCAGCTACTTGACAGTGGGGACGAAAAAGGACAATTTTTTGTCGGCATTTGCGCCTGTGTGTTTGCGAAACTGGTTTTATTTCGTTTGGCTTGTATTTGTTGTGAGAGTTTATTTGTATTCAGAGGTTTACATGTGGATTGAATTTAATGACAAATGAATGTCTGCCAACTGTGGTGATATCTGCAGAAATTAACAGAGCCCATCATTAGCCTCAAAACATAACCTTTCATTGCTAAGCTCAAGTGCTCAATTATTCCATGAAAAATTATATACACAAACATGCATGCAAGTATGAAAACAAAAACCTTGCATTGTAAATCATGAAAGAGTTGAAGAAGAACAAAGAGAGAAGAAGCCTTGTAAAAAAATCAGTCATACTCTCGCCGTGTATGTGACACTCTTAATCCTGCAGCTTTCATTTATGAATATTAGATTAATCCTTAACCTACACACTGCTCTTAGGATATAGAACGAATGCACATGATTCCCTAAACAAATACATTGTTATGATCCTCATTTGCAAATTTTACGACCAACTGCGTCCTTTCCATTCGTGCATGTTTCAAAACATAAATGCTGTTATTTTGCAATTAAAAGCATAAATATCGTATGCTCTTGTGTTGAAATAGAATTTCAAATGTAAATAGACCACGTAGATATTCCAAAACAGGGGGAGGCAAATCATATCGTAATTTCAAATACATAATAAATGGGAGCCCGTTGAACTGTAATGATATTGCACAACGTCCAACTGGGAACGATGTAGGTGGTGAGTAGCAATTTCTGCTATTGTCAGTCTCCTGTCACTCATTCCTTATATTGACTGAGTAACACATGCCGACAAGAGTTAACTTGCGAATTCTAAGAGCATTTAGCAGCTGTTACAGATAAGCACGTATAACCTTTTCAGAGCTATCACTTTCTAATACAGTACAGTCATTTACAGCCATCCACAATAACCGTTACCATTCCCCTTGCATGGAATACGTATCACCTATTATGTGCCATTTTCCAAAGGATGAGAATGGAGATTTGCAGTTGATGAAGTGAAAATGGTAAGTTACAAAGCAGAAAAGGTTCGCCTTCCATTTCTCCACTTGCACGTACAGCACACGTCTGTCAATTGAATAGACGCAACATCAGCAATGCAGTCTGCACTAATTCCAATAAACTCGCATCCATGACCATTTAATCTGGATCAATGTCTGCACACAGATCCTTTCCATTCAAGTGAACTAACTCAATCTCGACAAGACTGTTTCATTCAGAGAAAATCTCATCAACTCCTTTCGCTAAAAACTTTGCTGGCTCCGTTCTCTCTCATTCTCGTGCTGCAGCTAACTTTTACTCTGCAGTTTCACTCTCTAGTTAACACGAACTACGAACTATATATATGCCATTTCAATATATTCACAATCCATGAGGGTCGACATGCACACTAAAGAATGTAAGTTTTATATACCCTCCAACCGACTTTATTTCTCTTCATGTAAGTGAAACGTCAGGTTTTTCGTTCTAGTTCTGCTTTCCTATTCTCATTCTCTATGCTTCATCCCCTACCCGTAATATCGATTCCGTTTGCACAAAGTAGAAAATAATGGGTTTTGTGCACAGCAGTTTGTCTTACAAGGCAAACAGGAAGACCAACTTTGATTTCCACATGTACATACATTCAGAGTTGCCCAGGTCGGGCCGCGAACGACCGAGGGACTGCAATTTGGCTGAAAATTTGCACTCAGATGCACTTTAGTGTGAGGAAAACGAATCCGATGAAAAACAGCCCCCTT